>PVJC01030305.1:0-21279 GCA_004026665.1 Murina feae | reverse complement strand
CCCTGCGTTAGCCAGACGCAGGCACGACTCTTCCGGTGACTAGAGGAGTGTGAGCAGGGGTTGGGATCCCAGCTTTAGATTCAGTCTTGGGTTCAAGTTCAATTCTACTTATTTGCTGGGTGACTCTGAGCAAGTTATTTAACTTTTCTGGGCCTCTATTTGGTTAAATGGGATAATAATAACGCATGCTCCATAGAGCAGCTGTGAGAATCAGGTGAGATAATGCACCAGATGATGAGCCGCCCGTCTGCTGCTATTTCCACCACATGCTTCCCACCTCAGGGCTCACCTTAAGGCTAAACCATAGGGCCTCAGTGATGGTCACTGAGTGTAACTCTCCCATCTCACAGATGTGGAAACTGAGGCCCCGAGAGGGGAAAGAGGGGGCAGGGTGGGGAATTACCACCTGAAGCAGCACTCAGAGAGGTCGAGTGATGTGTCCAAAGACACACGGTGCCTTAACCACCAGCTCCTGGAAGCAGGTGGTCTGTGCAGAGACCTGTGGATCCCTACAGGTTTCCTCCCCGCAGGTCCCCGTCCCCCAAAAGCCCTCAGTGCTGTGAGAACTCGGTGCCCCTCACGCTCAGCAGCTCCAACCCGGAGACCCAGAGCATCATCGCAGGAATGTGGGCCGGGGCCAGGCTCTGGGCAGCAGGACAGCCAAGGGCGCTACACAATGGAGAGCCTGGCCCGGCAAGGGGGGCCTCCGTCTCCACCCCCAGCCTGGCCACAGCTGCCCTGGCTGGAGCCCAGCTTCCACGCGTTCACTTGCTGCTGGAGGGGGTGAGGGGCGGGAAGACTGCAACTGCTGGGGAGGGGCCACAGGACCCAGGACCAGAGAGCAGAGGGGCCTGGGGGAGGAGGGGGAGGGGCAGTCGAGAAGACCCAGCCTGGACATGACAGACCATCCACCAGAGAAAGATGAGCCCTGGCCAGGGGGCTCCACTGGTCTGGCATCCTCCCGGGCACCGAAAGGTTGCCGGTTCGGATCCCGGGCAGGACACACGCCCAGGTCGAGGGCTGGATCCCTGGTGGTGGACATGCAGGAGGCAGCTGATCTATGTTTTGCTCTCACATTGATATTTCACTCTCTCTCCCTCTCCCTTCCTCTACCAATAAGAAAATATATAGATAGATAGATAGATAAACAGATAGATAGATAGATTTAGATATATATTGTTTTAATAGCCAGGTGCACATTGTCACTGACACACCCTCCCACCACTCTGTCACTCTGATTCCCAACCCCCTCCCACATCCCCACAGGGCAGCTCTGAGGACAGGAAACACCCCTTCGGGCCCGTCTCATCTCAGCCCACTGCTCCGCAGAGGACATCCTGGATATCCTGGCCACAGAGGCCTCCACACCCACCCCCCGCCCCCCGTTCCACCATCAGCTCCAGCCCGCCTCCTCCACCACTCCCTCCACTACCCACCCGTGCGCCCGTCACCCTCTCAGAACACCCCTTCCCCACGGCACTGCGCTCTTCCATGCCCACCCTGGGCCGGACAGGGGAGCAGGTAACGTCCCAGCTCAGGAGGCCCAGCCTCTGGGACCCGACAAGACATTTCTCCCCTCTCGGCACTCCCGTTGCCCCATCTGTAAAATGAACAGCGGAGCTGCATGCTCTAAGGCCTTTCTGATCCTGATACTCTGGACATCTAAAAAGTCAGCTCTGGCGCTAACCGGTCTGGCTCAGTGGGTAGAGCGTCGGCCTGCGGACTGAAAGGTCCCGGGTTCGATTTCCGTCAAGGGCGTGTGCCTTGGTTGCTGGCATATTCCCAGAAGGAGGTGTGCAGGAGGCAGCTGATGAATGTTTCTCTCTCATCGATGCTTCTAACTCTCTATCCCTCTCCCTTCCTCTCTGTAAAAATCAATAAAATATATATATTTTTAAAAAGTCAACTTTGCTGTGCCAGTGTGGCTCAGTGATTGAATGTCGACCTATGAACCAGGAAGTCACAGTTTAATTCCCAGTCAGGGCACATGCCCAGGTTGCAGGCTTGATCCCCAGTATGGGGCCTGAGGGAGGCAGCCAATCAATGATTCTCGCTCATCACTGATGTTTCTACCTCTCTATCCCGCTCCCTTCTTCTCTGAAATCAATACAAATATTTTTTTCAAAATAAATAATTAAAAAGTCAAGCCCTCACCCTGACCGGTTTGGCTCAGTGGATAGAGCGTCTGCCTGCAGACTGAAGGGTCCCAGGTTCGATTCCGGTCAAGGGCATGTACCTTGGTTGCGGACACATCCCCGGGGCGGGGGGTGGGGGGGTGTGCAGGAGGCAGCTGATCAATGTTTCTCTCTCATCAATGTTTCTAACTCGCTATCCCTCTCCCTTCCTCTCTGTAAAAAATCAATAAGCTATATTAAAAAAAAAAAATTCAGCCCTCAGTGGGAAAAACCTACCTTCCCAGCATGAGGAGCCTAGTTAAGGCAGTCAGGGCCGACCCCGCCCTGGAATACTATGCAGCTGTCAACGGGGCTTTCGCAAATCCACACTGTGGGACCGGGCCTTTCGAAGGCCTATGTGCGTGACGGAGGCTTCTGTTTCTCCCTCATTTCAAAGGATAACTAAGGACACGGATCTGCACGCCGGTTGTCAGGGGGCAGCCCAGCAGCCTGTCCGAGCGTCGTGCAGATGTGTCTCCCCACACCTGGCGGCAGGCCCTGACCTCGCAGCAGCCCGATTGCCCAGTCAACGAAGGTAACGAACACCACCTCATGGGGTTCAACGCACACGGAGGTGCCCGCCCGCTAATGAGCTGCAAACAAACGCTGGCTATTACTACTGCTGTCACCAAGTTCTGAAAAATTAAGTTACACAGAATATATAAAGAGCTGGATCCTGCTTTAATGAACTCACTGCCCACTGCATGCCTCAACGGGGAATTCTCCCCACGGCTCCCAGAGGCTCCCCGGGCATGGGGCTGCAGACCGCGTCTCATCTTTCCTCAGGACCCGTGTCCCTGCCCAGTTTTCCAGATGAACCCCGAGTGCTGTCAGTACCAGGAAGACACTGCCTTCCCGAGTGCCCGCCTCTGCCACCCTCCGGGCTGCGGAGCTCCCTGCCCCCTTCGTTCTGCCCAGACCCTGTGGGGACTGCTCCTGAGGAAACTTGGGAGCAAACAGAGGAACCGGCGAAAGGAAGTAACACAGGAGCCTGTGAGGAGCTGGCAGCCCCGCGGCCGGGACTGTGCGCTGTGCCTCGCTGCAGACGGGCTGCTGGGCAGGGCCTCGCTGCCCCCTCCCTGGCATCCGCGTGGCGGGCGGCCACCTTGGCCTGAGCACTAGACACCTCACCCGCCCGCCGTCTTCTCCCTTCTCCCGTCAGCCCAGTTCCGGCCCTGCCGTCCTCGCCAGTCCCGGCCAGGGTGCTGGCTGGCCACCCGGAGCTCACACTGTCACCTATGGCCACCCGGAGGATGCCATCGAAATCCTGGGGAAACCAGCCCCTCCCCAGCCCAGGGCGGGGACCCCTCCTCCTCACGGCTCCATCACTTCCCAGCCACCTGCCCTGGAGCTTCCCCCGCTTGGCCACCGACTCACACGACTCACACTGCCCATTTGTTCTGTCCCCGAGCTCGTGCCTGAGCGCAGGACCACCCACTGAGGCCCAGTCCAGACTCAGCAGCCTCCCCGCCCCCCATGCTCCTCCCACACACTAAACCCTTTATGGTTCTGGGAAGGCAGGCACTTCCAGGCTTCCCACGTGCTATCCCTGCTTCCTGGAACACCCTTCCCCCTCTCTGCTGGCCAGCACCTACTCAGTGCAAGCAGTATTTACAAGCACCTACTCTGTGTCAGGCACTATGCTGGCCCTCGGGGTCCCACAATCAGCAGACGGGAATGCTCAGGCAGCTCCACTAGCACCTCCTCCGCAAGGCCTCCCCACACCAACCACCTGCTCGGTCTGAGCTAGGGGTCCCTTCTTGGGACTCTGCCTCCATCCACTGTGCTGTCATTTGCCGGGGGAAGAGGAGCCAGCAACCATGCCCCTGTCACACACGCGGGCCCTTCCACCGAGTCTCACGGAGCCCGCTCCACCCCCTGGGAAGCAAGTACTGTCCGCATCTGCAGTGGGGCGACAGCAGGACCTGAACCCTGGCCTCACGGACACCAGGTCCTGTGCTCAGTAAACTCCCAAACCCCTGAGAATGCAAGCAGGCTCCCAGGTTGTGATGCACCCTCATTTCTCGGAGCTTTTAGCCAGAGGAGGCCTGGGCCATCCCATCCCTTCCCATGAACAGCAGCCACAGCCGGCACACGGGAGCACTTCGTACGTGCATTGCCTCATTTCTCTTACCACGAGGGACTGCTATCCCCATTTCACAGACGGGCACACCAAAGTTCAGAGAGGTAAAGCAACTGGCCCAAAGCCACACAGCAATGGGGCCATTGTACCCTCAAGACCTGGGTCAGCTGACCCTAACGACCATGCACACCCACTCTCAGCCCTCACCAACACTCCCCTCCAGAGAGCTCCCCAAATGTCGGAGGCCACAAGCCCTCCCTCTCCCTGCACGAGGGCACAGAGACACACAGACAGACTGACTGAATGTCTGGGAATGAGCAGACAGGGGGACAAGCACTGCTCCCATGACAGGTGGCCTGCTCAGGGGAGCAGCCCCACCCAGCACTCCAGGACTAACCAGCAGGCGACTAGGATTGAGCCTCCAGGCTCTGCAACCATTCCCGCCAACCAACGGAAAAGGGCCCACCCATTCCTGGGACCCACAAGCCTCCTAGGAACACCAATGTGGGGTTAGATATTCCGCCTCCTCGCTCCAGAGAGCTGGGCAACGCCCCTCAGCTCGCTGGGGGGGGGGGGCCTCAGTGTGCCCTCTGACAAAATGGGGACAACGACTCCCAGCACATAGAGGTGCCAACTGTGACATGCAGAGCAGGTACTGCACTTAGTAGGTGCTGTTACTCAAAGCTCACCGTCCTGCCTGACCACCAGATCCACCCGAGGGACCCTCACACCCTGCCACTGTCAACACCAGGGCTGCCTCAGAGCTCACCACCGCCTGGAATTCGCTTGTTTCGTTACTTGCCGCACGTCTGTCTCCCCCTCCAAAGGCTCCTGGAGTAGTGCTGGGCCTGTGGAGGCTGCTCCTGTGTCCTCAGTACCCAGAATATTTCTAGGATTCGGTCGACCCCCATCGATGTTGGTTCAATGAATACCATGAGTGGGATCACCCTCTCCAGAACCCCATCTCCCACTTCCTGCCCCCAGTCACTGTCCGTCTCCCCATGTGTAAAACCAGGGGCTTTGGGCGAAATTCAACAGGAGGACTCCAACTGCGCTGGGAGGAAGAAAGAGAAATCGAGACCCCTGCCAACATATTTTTTCATAAAACAAGTATGCAAATGACATGCAAAACATGCAGATTAGCAGGCTCCCTGTAGAACCTACAATTCTGGCCACTTTGCAAACAGGCTTGGGCCGGGCAGACAGTAGTCTTCCCTGAGTACCTACGAAGCGCCAGGCCCCTTACCGATGGAGCCAGGGGAAATGGGCCTCCTGACTCCACAGACTTAGGTAGCACAGCTTGTTGAAGGTCACAGGGACACTAGCTTGAGAATCAGGAAGGGGTGAGGGGGGCAAGGCCGGTGGGTGTGGGGCCTGTGGTGGGGAAGAGGCTAAGAGAGCAGATAGCACCTCAGGCCATGTGTCTGGCTCCCATGCCCACAGGACCTGAGGGAAGGCCAGCCCAAGGGCAGAAGCATCCTGGGGGCTACCTGGAGCCAGGTGAGGGGGCTCCAGGGACAGCACTAGCCCTGGGTTCCACTCAGCTGGCCCCAGCCCACCTCCAGGAAACGGAACAGCCCTCTGCAGTCTGCTAACGCCACACCCAGCCCTTCCAGCTGTGCTCGGAGCCACGTGGCTCTGACATCCTCCCCAAAGCCTCCCAGGCACATGCCAACCTCACCCGAGGTCACACCACAGGCACACTCACTCCTACCACATTCCCACCTGCGTGTGTGTGTGTGTGTGTGTGTGTGTGTGTGTCCAGCTCCTGAGCGCGGGGCTGTGGTCCCCCTCACCCTCCTGGCTGTTAGGTTATTTATAACCAGTGCAAACTAACACCGGGGAGATGTGACTCCCCACCCCCGACCCGGGGCTGTCCCACAGGCTTCTGAGCTGCTCCACTTCCAGACTCAGAGCGAGTGAGCCATGGGCCTCCAGGACCACCACCACCGCCCAACTGGGGAACAGACACAGAGCATGGGATCCGACCAAACTACCTGGGGAAACCGGCATTTCCCCCAGAGACCTGCGGGGGCCACACCTGTCTCCAGGGCCACCTCAAGCCCAAGGTGACACTCTGAGGCACAGCTCGGGTCAGGAGAGGGAGGGGGCGGGCTGAGGCCCAATCCCTCACCCTCACGCCCTGAATCCTGGGAGCCAGGCAGGGCCTCGTCAAAGATAGATGCCCTATAAATACCTCCCGAAGGATGAATGGAAGCAAAATGAACACACAGAAAGTCAGAAACGCCGGCGACGCTGGGGAGCCACGGAGCCCGCACCCACCGCGGACGGAAAATGGTGCAGTCGCTCCGGAGAACAGTCTGGCAGTTCCTCAAAAGCCTAAACACAGTCCCCGTACGATCCAGCCATCCCACTCCTGAGGTATCTCTCTCTCCAAGAGAAACTGGAAACATATGTGCACATTTTTAAAATAGCAGTATTATTCACGACGGCCCAAAAGTGCAAACACGCCCCAGGCTCACCCACTGACGGATACACAAAAGGTGGGTGCCCATGCCATGGAAGGTTTCAAAAGGAACGAAGTGCTGCCAGATGGGGGAACCTTGAGCACATTGTGTCCAGTGAAAGCAGCCCGTCACAAAAGGATTACATATTCCATATTCTCATTTGTGCACAACGTCCAAGACATGCAAACCCATGGAGAAAGGACGTCAGCGGTTACCTGGGGCTGGGGCACGGGGGAGAAGTGGGGAGTAACTGCTAATAGGTGTAGGGTTTTGGGGGGAGGAAAGGGGGTGATAAAAATACTTAAAATTGGTGGAGACCTGGCCGGCATGGCTCAGCAGCTGAGCGTTGGCCCATGGGAACAAGGAGGTCGCGGTTGATGCCCTGTCAGGGCACAGGCCCAAGTTGCAGGCTCAATCCCCCGTGGGGGGCCTGCAGGAGGCAGCCCATCAATGATTTTTCTCTCATCGTTGATATTTCTATCTCTCTCTCTCCCTCTCCCGTCCTCTCTGAAATCAATAAAAATATATATTTTTAAAATTGATGGTTGCTTGTACAACTGTATAAGTAGGCTAAATTATATGTGTTAGAGGGGTGAATTGCATGGTATGTGAGTTAAATATCAATAAAACTTTTGTTTAGAAAAAATAAAAATGAATGTGAGATTCAGGTTCAGAGAGGGCGAGAAAGTTGCCCAAAGTCACACAGCCGAGCTTGGACTCAAATACTCATCTGGCACCAGAGGTGAAGCTTATTCCTGCTCACCTCCTCTCCCATCTGAGTCTCCCCTACCCAAGGTCTAGGGGAAGCCTCCCCAGCTCCCACGTCCGAAAGGCAAACACGGAGTCTGCAGACCACAGGTGGGAGCGGCCAGCACACCACCCTCCTCCGTATTTGTCGAAGGCCACTTTGTCAGGTGGGACCACAGGAAGAGGGCAGGCTTGGCCCAGAATAACCCAAGCGAAGGGCAGCCACTCTGAACTCGGGCCGGCTGCCATCTCCCCTCCCACACCCAATGTCCCTGCTCCCGCTCTCAGAGGTCCTCAAATGCCCCCACCCGCATGGCCCCCGGCTCCCTCAGGAAGAGGCATGAGGATACATCCCTGCCGGGACATCTGAATTAGAGGACAAGTCTACCTGTCCTCGCCCCCGTGGCTGTCTAGGGCGGCCGTGAGGACAGACACGTCTCTGGGGCCCATCCCTCATCTCCTGTCCCACTGCCACTTGGCTCTTGGGCACCGGCCTCCGCCCAGCCCAGCTGGCAGCCACGGAGCCCGGGGCTGGTTTCCGCTCCCCGTTCTCTGCTCAGAGGCCCGTCTGTCCTTGACGGCTGGCAGGTGTTCAGTCCCCACAACCCCAACTAGGACAAACTCAGGTAAGAAGCCTGAGCCCCCCAGTCCTGTCTCTAGCCCACTACCTCGGGACCTTCGCATCCTGGCTCTGGCCCCTGACTAGTCACTAAGGGGGAAGAGGTGGCTGTAACCAGGCGGCTCAGTTGGTTGGAACATCATTCTATATGATAAAGAGGTAATACGCAAATTGACCCTCACTCCGTCACACCATCACAAGATGGCTACGCCCACAGCGGAGGTGGGGTTCCCATAATGAGCCATAACAAGCAATCAGCAGGGACCTGAGGCTGTGCCCCCCGTCCAGTGAGGCTTGATGGGGGACCTGAGGCTGTGCCCCCCACCCAGCGGGGCTTGACAGGGGTGGGGCCATCTGGGTCTGAATCTCGCCTAATGGGGGTGGGGCCGGCAGGATCTGGGTCTTGCATAACTTCAAGGTGCACATGGGAGGGTGGGGACTTGACTCTGAGTCCTGTCGTGCACCCCAGACTCTGACAGGAGGGAAATTTTCATATACATTTTATTTTATTTTTTTAAATTCATATACATTTTACTAATTTTCTTTCATCTCTGACACTTGTATTACAGAGAAAGGGCAAATAGCAATATTAAAATATTTCCTCTAATTAATTCCCTTTTAGTGTGCACGAGTTTCGTGTACTGGGCCACTAGTCCTATATAATAAAAGGCTAATATGCAAATTGTCCCCTCGAGAGTTCAACCTGGAGACCGGGAGTTCAATCGCTCGCTATGATGTGTGCTGACCACCAGGGGGCAGCGCGGAACATGGCGGGCGACCAGCAGCAGCGACAGGGGCCCTGAGGAGGAGGCAGGGAACCTGATAGGCCCTGATCACCGGCCAGGCCTAGGGACCCTACCCACGCACCGGGCGTCCAGTTTCATATATCAAAAGGTTGTGGGTCTGATTCCCGGTCAGGGTGCATGCAGGAGACAACCGACTGATGTTTCCCTCACATCGATGTTTCTCTGTCTCTCTCTTCCTCCTTCTGTCTCCCTCTTTCTCTCAAATCAATAAACATATCCTTGGGTGAGGATTTTATTAAAACAAGGGGAAGAGGTGACTTCGCAGCCTTACAGAGCAGACTGCAAGGTGAGGCCACAAAGGGTCTAGAGGAGGGAAGCTGAGAATTCCACAAGGTCCCTCCAGCCCCCCAGCCCCTCCCCTGACATCCCCGCCAGCCTCCTGTGGCTCCAGTCGGCCCATCCTTAGCTCACTGTCTTTCCGCAGAGCCCCTCACACTGAACTCAGACTGAGGACTCCAAATGCCCATAAGGAATTCGGGACCCTGAGTGTGTGGCCCCATGTGCCCTGCAACCCAGGGACCAGGTCACATGTGACCAAACCCTCCTTCAGGTCTCGACCCGCCCATCAGCTGACCCTCCACAAGCCGTCAGAGGTCAGAGGCCGCAGCCCTAGGCTCCTACCATCAGAGCCCCAATCACACCAGCTCGCCTCGCTCCCTGCAGGAAACTATCAGCGCCAGGGCCAGCCCTGGCCAGAGCAGGGCCCCAGGGAGGCCTAGATGCGTGAGCCCTACACGTCCAGCCCAGTGCCTAGGGGGAAACGACCGGGATTGGAGAAGCCGGCCTCAAAGCTGGACATCAGCAAGGGGCTGTTCCTGGAGCCCAGTCGTCTTCCCCAAACCCCAGGACAAGGACAGGTGGTGGCTGTCACCTCTGTGGGAACACAGCCTCTCATTTCTACGGCCCCCATTCTTATCAGGACTGGGCACCAGCTCTGGGCACTGCTGGACCCTGGGCCAAGTGAGCGCTGATGCTTGCAATGACCCGCAGTAAAACGGTCACCATTCAGTTTTACAGAGGGGACACAAGTGCGGTGAGCTGCCCAAGGCCACCCAGTGGACAGCAGAGGTGGCAGCTCCAGTGGGGCTGATGCCCAGATCACCCTCTCTGCACCATCCCTCACAGCCATTCCTCATAGACACATGGACAGTGCCTGTGTACTTCCCGATGCCCAGGTGCGGACACCTCCCGTACCCAGCTCAGGGCTCACGGCCTCCGGGCAGCTTCCCATCCCAACCTTGTCCCAGTGATGCCCTCTCCCTGCTCAAGGCCCCAAAGACAGCATCCTGGGGTTCGGCCTCATCCTCCCACTTGGTCCAGAAATGCTCTGGCCAAAGCAGGGTTCCCAGAGATCGGAGTCTGCAGGATGCAGGGTGCGCATCAGGCAGGTGGTTCACAGAAGGGGCCGCCTGCCCTGGCCTCTCTGACCCTGCTGTCCCTTTCCTCAGGGACACACACCTCCTCCTGCTCCCCAGCACATCTGCAGTGTGCCTGGTGGTCAGGCAGAAGACAAAGCCCTGAGGCCCTCTGCACCCCGCCCCCCTTTAATCACTGCTGAGGAGGCAGATGACCAGCTGCTGCTCTGGCCTGGGCTCCTAGACTTGAGGATTAAGAGCTGGGATTAAGGATGGGCACATTCCTGGTAGCTTGGTGTCTCAGACGTGTGTGTGTGTGTGTGTGTGTGTGTGTGTGTGTGTGGAGGGGGGGTGTACATGCAGGTACATCCATGCAAGCACATCCAGGGGTGTTTCTGGGCATGCGTGAAGATACATCTGAGTGTGTACCCTTGCAGGTTGCACCCGTGTGACCCTGGGTGTGTGCAGGTGAGTCACGGGCTCCATCTCTGTGAGAGGTACGTGTGCACGGGGTGGGCCTGGGTGTGTGCAGGTGAGTGTATGGGCTCCATCTCTGTGAGAGGTACGTGTGCACGGGGGTGGGGGGTGTATTTCCCTGTCTCTGTGTGCGGGTTTGCGTACGAGTCTGTGTTTCCACACGTGTGCACAGGACAAGGGTGAGTGATCAGGACGGCATGTTACTTCACGTACACAAATGGTCTGCAGGGGTGCACACTTCTAAGTGTGCCTCAACTCCCCTGAGGTAGGGGGAGTGTCTGCCAACTTCCTCCACGATTCTCCCAGGAGCTGCAAATACCCCTGGCCACCTACCGGCTGGGGTCAAGCCTCCTACAGCTGAGGAAGCAGAGACAGCAATTTTGGGGACCTGGAACTCCTTCTGTGGAATCTGAGATCATCCCCAAAAGCCTCCCAGCCCCACTACCTCCCATGAGAACAGGATTCAGCCAAGCCAGGGCTCAGCTCCCAGGGGCACCTGGGACCACAGCTGTGGGGGAGCCGCTCCGCCTCTCACCCCTGGGGGACCCTGAGCAGCCAGCCCCACCCTTGGGCTCAGTGTCTGCATGTGAACTGCAAGGTGAGGGGCTGATTTCCTGTGGCCTCGAGTCCTTGGAACTACACTTCTGGAGCGAGGGAGGGGAGGTGAAGGCAATGAGAGGCTCTCTAGCCCTGACCCACCACGCCCTCAACTCTCTAGGCCCCAGGTCCCCAGGACTCCTCAGGGCATGGCCCCACTGAGCAGCCACAGGGAGAGGAGAGGTTCCAGCCGGCCAGGGAGGGAGGGAGGGAGGCAGAGGCCTCTGGGGACCAGGGCAGGAGGAAGAAGAAAAGAGGGTGAGGAGTCGGGGTGCAGGGAGCAGACAGAGAAGGTGGGCAGCTCTGCAGTGGGGAAGGAGGTGGCGGGCAGAGGGGGGAGGTCTCTTGTAACCACGCCTGCGCCTCCACAATCTCCCGGGATGTCCACCTTCTAAAAGGGTAGAATCCACAAGGGCCCAGTCCACCCTGGACCGAAGGAGGCAGGAAGGCTGTGCCCCTCCAGGCTCCTTCCTCCTCCACAAGCTTGGGGGTCACAGGAGCAGGGGGAGGGGAGGAGGACGAGGTGTGACAACAGGGGAGAGCTCCAAGTCAAGAAGATGGAGGATGTGCAAAAGCGTGCCCCAAAGGATACAACGAAGCAGTGTCAGAACTTGGGGAAATGAAGCAAAACACCATGTGTGAGGGCTGAAATGGGAGATGATGTAATTGGGGGGTAGCTGCTGCAACAGTATCCCAGGAAGGGTTCCAGGGAGAGAGGATGTAACCCTGTGGGGAGGCAGACACCTCGGAGCAATGCAACGGAACCCTCACATCCCTTCCCTCCCGCCTCCCCCTTCTGGGTTCCCAGGCAGGGCTTTCCTTGCTTGCCAGGGTCCGGTACCTAGCGAGACCTGACTGGCCTTAAACTCATCCTCCTAAGGCACCACACGTTAGTTACGGTTTGCAATACGCGGGGCAGCATGGAGCAGTGCTTGTGCACCAGGTTAGACCCCAAGGTAAACTGCTTGGGTTCCGACCTGTGCCGCTTACTCGCTCTGTGACCTTGGGCAAGTTACTTCACCTCTCTGTGCTCCAAAGTCTTTTTTTTTTTTTTTTAGGAAAATCAAGATAATGGCGCCTCCTTCCTAAGGCTGTCGTAAGGACTGCGCTTTTATATGTGAGACACTTGGCAGAGTATCTTGCATGTGGCAGGCACTCAACAGGCATAATTCAATATTAATATTATCGCACCCATGCTCTTGTTGGCAGCCCATGCCAGCCCTGCAGGGCAGCAGGGCTGCGCCCATTTTATAGACTAACATCTTCTACCTGCAGGATGGAACCCAAAGCCTTGGTATGGACTCAAACGCCATTTCCCTAATATAGCATCACCTTTCCCACCTCGGAGCCTTTGTCCACCCTGGTCCCCTGCCTATCAATGTGCTGCCATTCTGTAAGGCCTGGTACAAAAGACGCCGCCTCCATGGAGCCCTCCCTGATTTTCCAGAGCCAAAACCAACCTCTCAGTGTCCCCACTCATGACCTCAGCCCCTCTCATGTGCTGGCTCCCTCACCTCACTGGGAGCTCCCAAAGGTGTGATACCAGGTTCCTAGTGCTCAGCACCGGCCAGGCATAGAGGGGCATCAGCAAACAGTGGCTAAAGTGACTGGCAGGTCAGCAGCAGAGTAGGGATAAGGCCTCAGGTCCCTCCCCAGTGCTCCCCTCTGCCCAGGAAACCAGACTCATGCCCAGCCCAGTCGGCCTGAATTTGACTGATCATGTCTCAGAGGCTGGGAAGAGAAGTGGTGCTCGGCGTGATGGGCAAGGAGAGGGAACCCCCACGCTGGCCCAGGAGGAACCACAGACAGGCCTCCCATCCTCCCCCTGCCCCGCAGCCTGCTCTCCCTCCTCACCGGGCCGCCTCCACTCAGGCCCTGCCCTCTCTGGCCTCGGGGGTTTCTTCTGGTAGGTCCTCAAATGCAAAGACTGGAAGGGTCCCTGGGTCGCCCAGTCCAATCTCCCCACTTTGCAAACACAAAAGCAGAGGCTCAGAGGGGGAAAGGCTGTCCACGGTCACTGGGCAAGCCAGGAGCAGCTCACCTCTGAGACGTCAAATCTTAGGGAAAGTAGAACAAAGAAAATGGGGAAATAACAGTGACTTATCCAGCAGCAGCTCCCCGTCAACTAGCTGCCAACTGAGGACCCAGCTGCACCTTCCCCAACACTAGCCCTCAGCACAGCCCAGTGAGTGAGGCCTCACTGCCCCACGGGGCAGAGGGAGACTGAGGCTGTGCAAGCAGTCGCTGCCCACGTTCACTCTGCAGAGCTGGGATTAGAGTCTGTCTCGGAGCGGGAGGCAGGCCTTCCCTCCCCGCTGCTCTTCAATCCTCCCTCAAGCAAGGCTCACTGACAAGACGCAGGACACGCACGCAGCAAGCTGCACACCCACAGCCCCCCCAGCACAGGGCCCGGCATACAGCTGGCGCTCAGTAAGTGTTTGCAGAATGGGTGAATCAGTCAAGCAAAAGACAGGCCCCCAAACAACATGGCATCTCGGGAAGGGCAGACCGCTGCTCGCTAAGGACCTCGCCCCGGGCGTGTTGCCTGGCCTCTCGGGCCTCCGGGTCCCCATCTGTCAGATGGGTGGCAATGCCTACCTCACGGGGTCCTGGTGAGAATGAGGTAGCACGTGATAAGCACTTAGAACTGCCTGGTCTGTAGCAGGCACTCTCCGAGTATTGGCCATCACCACTGTCACAGTTGCCACCATCTGTGTCTATTTCCCCAACACAGAGAGATTCTTGAGGGTAGAAACCAGGTAGAATGCAGCTGCAGACATTTCCACCCGCCATCAAACCAGCCTGGCCATGAGGAGGCGGCAGCAACCCGGGGAGGGGTGAACAGGGGGGTACAGGGTAGAGATAGACACAGTTACCCACACCCCAGCCGTGGGCCCTGGAGAGGGTGGCAGTTTATGGGTCCTGCCAGACACCCCAAGAGGCAAGACTACCTTTCTCCGGCTCCCTCTGTAACAGCCCCCAGCCCTGCAGGACCCTTGCCCACTTAGCCCCACACAGCGCCCCACACAGTGCCCCAGGCCCCAGCCCACCCTGGTGCCCACAGTCAAATTGGCAATCAGTTTGCTGCAATTAGATTGCCCAGATCCTGCTGGTGATTGATTCTAAATTACCCTTATTAAAGTCTGGGCTGGTGACCAGGGCTGGGAAGGGGGGAGGATCGGGATTGGGGGGCGTGACTGGCAATGCAGGGGGTACAGAGAGCTCTAGGAGGCCTTGGGCTGAGGCTGACCCTATGGAAAGCAAGTCCACGGCCCATCCCAGCAGCAGGACAGCAGGAAGAAGGCCCTAATCAGCGTGTCGCCCTTGCCCCGCCCCCATCTTAGAAAACACTGACCCTGGAGAGTGACAGGCCAGCAGAGGACATCGGGCTCAGGTGGACTCCCGAATGGGAAGGTGGCCACTAGCCTCATTTCGTGCAACAGCCTGCGGTCACCCTATCCGGCTGACCCAAGGGCGAAGGCGAGAGAGCCGGCCAGGCTCACAGCCTCGATGGCCAGCACTAATCACTAACCGGGCTGAAGAACAAGGAACTCCATCTAATCAGACTAGAACACCTACACCCCTCAGCCTCTGCCCCTTGCAGCTGGGGCGCATAAAGTTCAGCCCCAAGGACAGCAGAGGCCGGAGGCCGAGTCCTAACCTTCCTCAGTGGGCTCCATGCCCCATTCCCTCTAATTAACTTCCCTGCTGCTTCCTTCCGCCCAATGCCTTGAGCAACTCCAATCTTACAAAGGGGGTGTGATGACGAGGTCAGCAACGGGACGGACAGAGTCCAGATTAGGTGAAGGGGCAACTGAGCCCCCGCTCCACCAGTACCTGGCCACGCGAGCTCTGGCAGGTGGTGGCACATCTCCAAGCCTTCGAAGCGAGGGAAGTTCTGAGGGGCTGGAAGGCTCCGTGCCATCACCTAAGGCGGGCAGACCAGGCCAGTCCTTGGGCAAGACCCTGCCATCTCCAGGCTTCAGGACTCCAGGACGGAGAGGGCGGGCTGTGGGGCTGGCTGTCTCCCACCTCTGAGCTCCTATGCAAACATCACCGCTCACCTGTCAGAGCAGGGCAGGAGTGGGGAATGAAGCACAGCCCAGCCGCTCCGAGCAGGGAAGACAATAGAAGGAGCAGGTCCTGGGCTAATGCTGCAAACAGCACGGTCTCTCTGGGGTCCGGGCTGGAAGAGCCTAAGGCGCGGCCCAGCCCAATCCTTTGGCTTCTGACTGGGCGGCAGGCAGCCAGCAGCTCCGGAGAACCCACTGCCCCGTGAACTCAGCACCACGAGGGCCTGGAAAGTGCCTCTGCTAACCTGGCCCCAACCCTGCCACCTCCACCTGGAAGTCCTGGCCCAAGTTCTCTCTCCCTCGTTGGGGGCCCCCACCCCCAGGGTTCTGCTCTGGGTCGTGGTGATCATTCAAATGTGGTTCCCACTTGGGGGAAAACTTTATCCCCAAAAGCAATTCCTGGGGGAAGGTCAAGGGGGAAAAATGGAGACTTATTTAACACTCTTTGTAATACTTTAAGCAATAAAACAAAATTTAAAAAAAAATAATAAAACACCTTTGCTTTTCCCTCCAAAAAAAAAAAAAAAAAAAAAAAGCAATTCCTCAGGTGGGACCGAGAGGGACAGGAAAAGAGCAAAACGGAAGCAGGTAAGTGAGAGAAATGGGCACTTTATTGTTCCATGTGGCTCATTCCCAAATAACTGAGGCAGAGGTATTCTTCGCTCATTTTAAAAAAGAGGAGACTGAGGCTCAGAGAGGTTAAGTGAACTCACCAAGATCACACAGCAAGAAATGGGCAAAACTGGAATTGGATTTCAACCCTAGTCCAGCTGGCCCTAGGGAGCCTGTCCCTTCAAAACAGACAGCACCAAGGCCTGGGGAGGGACCCAGCAATGGGAAGGCAGACCTCAGCCAGCTGGGGCATGGATGCTGTAGAACCCTCTCCAGCTGGTCTAAAAGGCCAGCTGTGCCCCTCCACCCTCAGCAGTCAGGTAGGGAAGGGGCCAGAGCGTTTGTCCAGGGCCGCCCCCACCCCCATCCCCCAGCTGGGCCCTCAGCCATTGCCGCTCAGACTCCCCTGTAATCACAGCTTCCTGTTTGGTGCTGAGAATAGGCCTGGTCAGTGGGGGAGGGGAGCGGCCATCCCTCTGGCCAGGGCCTGCTCTGGAGCGAGAGGGCTGGAAGTGAAGGCTACCCGGCGGCCCCCTGGAATCTTGGGAGGCTGGGAGCCAAGGCAAGGGGGAAGGAGGGGTGTTGGTCAACAAATATTTACCCGGCACTGGCCTGATGTTCCCAGGATGTGGGGGGCCATTAGAGGGGACAGCAAGCCCAGCCAGGTGGTCGAGGACCAGCACAGACCCTGCTTGCTCCTGGGGCGAGAGTTGGGATGAGTGGGAACAAGGGGGTGGGACTTGGGAAAGCTCCTGCCTCTGGCCACCCTGCCCCCCTCCCCAGACACAAAATCACAAGGCTCCAAGCAGCTGGGCCGGAGCCCAGAGCCACAGTGCCTCGTCCCACCCAGATGCGGTAAGGCGAGTCTCGGCACTCAGACCACAGGCTCGCCCGATGCGGCCCCCTGGCACCTCCCAGCCCGCAGGTACACGCCTGGGACCCAGCAGAATTCTGCCAGCCTCAATCCGTCCCCCCAACCCACCTCCACAGGAGAGGATGCCAAGCCCCAGCCCGGGCTCCACAGCTCCTACTCCTGGCTGCCTGCCTGCCTTCATTCATTCACTCTCTCATTCATTCAAACCACTGAATTCTGGGCGGGACACAAAGCTGGCCTTGGGGGTTCAGCAAAGAACAAGGCAGCCACAGAGGCTGCCCCTGGAGCTCACGGTCTATTAAGAAGGCATTCTGACTCTTCTCCTGTCGGCTGTGTGACTTCCACCAAGTCACTCCTCCTCTCTGAGCCTGTCACTCAGGCCTGAGAGAACCTTAGGTGCAGCGGGGCCAGGACTGAGGATGGGGCAGCAGGGACGTCAACGTGAGCTCCCCACAACGTTCAAAGGACCAGAGGGGATTAAAGGCTGGGATTGAAGGCAGAGAGTGAGCCCCTCACTGGGGCAGCCACGGTGTGTCCAGGAGTGGTGGCTTTTCAGAGCCCTCTCATCCTCTGTTCTACACATTCCCGTCGCCTGTGCTGTGGTCACACAGCCCAGACAAGAACCCCCCCCGCCCCCATTTTGTTGACAGCCCCCACAATTTACAGAGAGCTCTCCTGGACCCACGGCGATGCTCACAGGGGCTCATTTAACAGACGACAGAGCCCTGTGAGGGGTGGAGGCCCTGGGCAAGCCTTTCCCCCACCGAGCATAACCCACCTCCAAGGCTCAGGTGAGAATTAAATGAGAAAATATATGGGACACACCCGGCCCAGAGCCTGGCAAAAAACAGCCAGTTACGGAACAGTAGTAACATGGCCGTAATCTGGGGGGTAGGAAGGCCCCAGAGGTGAAGTAACTTGCCAAAGATCACACCAGAGGAGAGGCAGCCCAGTTCTATCAGTTTCCAGGCCTGAGCTCAACCCAGCTCTGCCCCTTTCCAGCTGTCAACCTCCACGCCTCTCCTCCTCTGTAAAATGGGGGTTCTAATAACCCCTACCTCCAACGACTACCATGAGGATTAAATAAATGCAGGTTTTATTATTCAGTCTTTAGAAGAGAGGAGGCCGCCTCCCGGCCCCTGCGAGGCTGGGGAGGTGGAGACTCGCTCCCCCGCGCCCCTGTCCCATCCCCAGCCTTCAGGAATACTTTGCAGCCCCTTCTAGAAGGACCCATCCCACTGCCCCAGCCGCTCTGGAGGAAGGTCCCAGCTCCCATGGGAAGGACAGGGGGAGGCCTGTGCCGGACCCAGCTTCTGGGGAAGCTCAGTCTTACCCTTCTCCTCCCTTCACCCACCCCACTGCTGCCCTAGCGCCATCCGGAGCCAAGCTAGAGCTGCCGTGCCCCAGTGCTGCCGGCCCCAAGGCCCCCATGCCCAGTCCATGCGGTAGAAGCAGCCGTCTGTTTTCAAAAGGCCAAACTCTCTTCTCCAGCAGGGCTCAGCGCCCCTCTCCCCCAAACCCCAACACAAGGAACCAGAAACGCAGCCGGAGGCAGGTTCCAATCCCAGCCACACCGTGAGGCTGTAGGACCCCAGGTCAGTCCTGTTAGTCAAGTATTTGTCCCCAGTTGACAGGAAAGAAAGCCAAGGGTCCGGGCACACTACGGCTTGCTCATGGCACATGGTGAGCACGTGTGTAGGTCTCCTCCTCCCCCTCCCCCTCCTCCCCCTCCCCTCCCCTCACCCTCCCTGACCCCCGGGCTGCTTCTGGAAAGGCCTGGTCTCCTAAGAGCTTGCGGCAGGCAGGTGTGCTCAGTTACTCAAGGCACTCATTTTCTCATCACATCTCTGCGCCGATGGCACGGTTACTGTCCCCATTTTACACGCGAGGAAGTTGAAACAGAAATCACTGACCCAAAATCGCACAGCAGGTGTCTGTCCCCAGAGCCCCTGCCCACCGGGAGCTAAAAGCAGCAGACCCTGTGGCACCCCTGTGTCAGGCCCTGGCCCAGGGGTCCCTACTTCTCATTTTTACAGTGAGAACAATCTTACCCGCGGAACCCAGCAGGAACCCAGCGTTCAGAGTCCGCGGGAGTAGCTGGAGGGGAGGTGGGTGGGGAGCTCCTGGATGACTGACATGGCTGAGGTGGGGAAGGAGCAGAACCACCAGGCCCGACTGAATTCCCATCCTCATGGTCCCTCACTCCCCACCCCTACCACATTCCCAACCACAGAATGGCAACCTTGTAAAGAACAAGAAATCAACACTGGCTGAGTGCTTGGTATGTGCCAGGCATTGTCCTACGAGCTTTACATATAAACTTCTTTCCTTCTTGTATTCTCCCCATTTTACAGAGGAAGAATCGAAGGCACAGAGAGGTTAAGGAATTTTCACGAGGTCACACAGCCACAGAGCAGTGAACTCCGGCGAGTATTCAAACAAGACTCAGGGGCCCCTAAAATCCCTGCCAGCCCTGAGCTTCTAAAAGCTCACATTTCCAGGATCCCCACACTCCACGCCTTTCTGGGCGGTGACTTAAGTACAGCAGCCCTCAGAGCTATAGTCACCTGGTCTCTCAAAAGATAAGACTCCCCAAAGCAGATGCCAGGACACAGATACACACACACACACACACACACACACACACACACACACACACGTCAACTCATCACCATCTGCAGCATGAATGAGATCTGCTATTCCCACTGAGGTCACTCTGGAAGCTACACAGACACACACACACACACACACACACACACACACACTCCCTTTCAAGCTGGTGGGCAGACTTAGGGGCCATCTTGTCCCTGTGAGTCAGCCCTTCCCACCCCAATGATCTCCTTAGAGCACCCCGCCATGGAGGCCTCTCCTGGAGTCATCCCAGTTGGGGCTCTGCTGGTCTAACGCAGCCCCTCCTCCTGCTGGCATCACCCTTTTCCTCTGGGGTGGCATCCCTGGCAACTGGGCACCGCCCAGTAACCCTTTGCTTCCCAGGCAGATGAGGTGGTACCCCTCCTCCACAGTGGAACCCCAGGGAAGAGTGAGGCCTGGGGAGAGTCTCACCTCCACCCTCTCCAGCCCCCGCCCATCCCTCCGCCCCCCCTGCGCTGCCACCCCCCCTCATCTGGAGCCTCACCCCTCCTTTCCTTCAAGTCAAGCCCAGCGATATGGGCCTCCAGACCCCAAATCTCAAAATTTTGCTTTCTCTGCCACCCAGCATTGTGTCTGAACCACCCCCTCTACTTCACCCTCAGATCCAGGGGCCCTCTTGCCTCACTGAGCCAGCACTACAGGGGCCTGCCACTCAGACCAATTCCTTCCACCACCTCCTGGGGGATGAGTTCTTGGCTTTAGCTGATGAACAAGGAGCAGTTGTTCCGCCAGGGATGGCGCTTGCCCAGGGTCACACAGCCTGAGATTCCTGCTGGGCCTCCAGGTCTAAAGCATTTTGCCCTGAGCCCCCTTTCACTCATGAGCACACCAAGCATGGACTGAGCTCCTTCTGAGTATGAAAACACACCCCCTCTCATTTAACCTTGGAGGAGGCTGTTATTAGCCCCATTTCACAGAGGGGAAAAGAGAGGCTCTAAGAGGTGAGATTAGTCAAAGGCCAGATCATGTGCCAGGGGCAGTCACAGGAGGAGATGGGTCGCATTGTGTGCTCAGCTGAACCCAAGGTTGTGTGGCTAAGAAAGTGACCCTGCTGCTAGGTGGGCTGGGTTCTGCCCCTCCCAGGGACCTCCTCTCCGCACCCCACCCTGGGGAGCACTGGGGCTGAAGCACGCAGCCACCATGCAGGTACTTCCCCTGGCACCCAACACTCGCCTCCCCCTGGCCCGAAGCCCCAGATGCCCAAGCAGCAGCCTGAGGCCTGCCTGTCCTGCAGTTTATGGGCTGGCAGCTGAGGCTCCAGGAGACTTTGCAGGTGTAAGTGGGTGCCCTGCAAGAACCCCGAGGGGTCTGGGTCCATTTCAGCCTGAGGGGGACAGGCCGGGTTCCTGGAGGAACCAAGGAGAATGGGCCTAGAACCCCGAGCTCATTCCCGGCCAGGCTTCAGACACGTGCCCACGCGGGACTCACTTGGAACCTGAGTTCCCCAAAAGAGGCCCTTGCTCCCTACACTCCCCTCCTCCTGCTGCTCCCCCTGTTGGAGCTGGGACAGAGCTCCACCTCCCACAGCTGCTGCTGCCGCCTGGTCACTCAGGAAGGAAGGGACACTCAGGAGTCACCTCCTCCAAGCGCACGCACCTCTACCTGCACACACCGCCCCCTCGGGCGTGCACGCCCCAGGCGCAGCCGCCCAGCGCCTGCATGCACAGAGGCACACACTCCCCGGGGTGCAAGCACACACCCACCACGGAGGTCTCCCCACACTCACCCCTGCAGCACACACA
>PVJC01030304.1:0-21289 GCA_004026665.1 Murina feae | reverse complement strand
ATATTTACCTTATGATTATGCAAATAATGCTCATACCTGAGGCACTTTTGTACCATTTCCTTTCTTATACAACTTTCTTCTTTACTGGAGTTTATAGTTGCCTCCTTTCTCTTTTCTTGGTTTCTGTGCACCTATAACTAATTTATTGTCAAATCCTCCAATTTAAACCTGAATCTCCTTATCATAGGCAATGGCATTGGCATACTGCTCCTGGGCACCGGGCCTCCTGACTCATTCTAGGCTTCCTGCACGTTGTCATTCTGGAATTTCCCTTTGCCGTTTTTCTAGATTTTCCCTTAGTCTTTAACTTTGTGGGACCCCCAGTTGTCTGATTTCCATGTTTTCCTCTTTTGTGGTTTACTCCTTTGTTGCAATGGAGTCCATCCACAAGTGCAAAAGGAACGTTAGAGGAATGGTTTTTGAGCCCTTGACCACCTGATCCTGATTCTGCTTGACGTTTGATGTGTGATTTGGCTGGAATGAGGGTTCTGACTTGGAAATAACTGCCAACAGGACTCAGAAGATGTTGCTCCTTTATCATGTAGCTGCCCATGTTGCTCAGTTAGATGTGGTTCTCAGTCTCCATCCTTCTGAAATGTCCTATTACTTCTCTTTGGGGACCTTGGGGCTCCTCTCTTTACCCATTGTGCTGTGAAATTTTCCAACGATATTCCTTGTGGTGAGTCTATTCATTATGTGGGGCACTTGGACCTGTGTCATCTGGAAACCTATTTTCTTTAGATATGACACATTTTATTGTACTACTTCTTTGATAATTTTCTGTCCTTCATTATTTTTACATGATCCTTCTTCTGGGATTTCTGTTACTTTGATGATGGATCTCTGGGACTGCTTCTCTGATTTTGATAACCATTTTCCCTCTAATTTCTACCGTTTCTTGTTTATTTTATTTTCTGGAGAGTTCCTCATTTATTTTATACTAGGGGCCCGGTGCACAAAAATTTGTGCACTGGGGGGGGGGGGAGGGGGAGGTGTCCCTCAGCCCGGCCTGAGCCCTCTCCCAGTCTGGGATCCTTCTGGGAATGTCCACCTGCTGGTGTGCCTGGCCAGCCTGGGTGAGGGGCCAATGTCTGTTTGCAAGCTGGCCAAGCTCCCCAGTGGAGACCCTCACCCCAGGGGGTGTGGCAAGCCTGGGTGAGAGGCTAAGGGCAGTTTTCAGGCCAGCCACAGCTCCCACTGATCCTACGGGCCACCTGCCTGGGAAGCTGATGGTTGGGTGGCACTGTCCACCCCATGGCCTCCCAGGCGGGGTCCGTGGGGGTTCGGCCACCTATTCCCCACGCCCCGGAAGGCTCCCGCCTGGGAAGCCGCGGGTGGGGAGGCGCTGGTTGCCCCATGGCCTTCCGGGTGGGGGCTACAGGGGTCCAGCTGCCTGGTCCCCGGGTGGGGTGGCGCTGGCCGCCCCATGGCCTCCCGGGCGGGGCCGCGGGGTCTGGCCGCCTGTTCCCCGCGCCCCGGAAGGCTCCCGCCCAGGAAGTCGAGGCTGTGGCAGCGGGGCCGTGGGGATCCGGCCGCCTCGCCCCCGCGCCCCGGAACACTCCCGAGGCTGCGGCGGCACTGGCCGCCCCACGACCTCCCTGGCGGGGGCCGCGGGGGTCCGGCCGCCTCATCCCCGTGCCCCGGAAGGCTCCGGGGCGCGGGCAGCCGCCTGGTGCCTGTCTTCCCCCCCCCCCCCCGCCCCGGCTCCCGCCTGGAAAGGCATCCGCAGGCCCAAGGCGCTGGATGCCTTCTCAGGCGGGAGGCTCCCAAGATCGCAGAGGCCGCAGCCCTGGAGAAGCCACACACCAGGGCTGCGGCCTCTGCCATCTTGGCTGGGCTAATTTTCATACAGTCGCTCTGATTGGCTGGTGAGTGTGGCTTACCCCCGTCCCGGAGAAACAGTTAATTTTAATATTTCGCTTTTATTAGTTTAGATTTTTTACAACATTAAAAAATTGATCTCTGAAAGTTTCTTTTTAAAAATGCCTGCATTTTATTATTTCATGATGCAAAATTCTTCTCGAATTACCTTGAGACAATGAATACTACTTAAAAATTTTTGAAGCCTTTTTCAAATGCTTGTTGCTTGCCTTTGTTTTTTCCAAGTGTATTTTATTTGTGTACTTTGCCCGGGTTTCCTGCTAGAGACTTTCCTGACATGTGTGGTGAATGAACACTGGCTTTATGCTCATACTGAAAGTGAAGAGTGGAATTCCCATGTGCAGGGGTAGAGCAGGGCCTTCCAGCTCATAGCCTCTGAGTGTCATTATCTAAAGGTCTTTAGGGGGAACCATTTCTAAAGGGAAAGTCTCTAATCCCTTGCCTGGCTGTCAGGGATCTCATAGCGCAGTATCTATTGTCTGCCTGGATCCCATTCCCATTTTATGAATGTTATCTTGCCTTCTCCCTCAGTTATGCCTGAGAACCTTGATTCTGGGTTCTCAATGGTTTATTCCCTCCAGGGAATTAATCTCCCAGGGAGGGTCCTCTAGGTAGGGTAAGGTTCTTGGCTAAATAATGGAATGTCAGGACAAAAAATCCTTGCCAAAGGATTTCAAACATTTATCCTGGTTTTGCCTTATCTTTCAATACTGTTTTTAGAAGTACCTGGAACAATCAATTTATGATACTTTCTAGGGTTGTGTGGTACAAATGATCATGTTGGTTCATTTTGTTCTTTTCTTCTAATCTTAGGTTTCAGCTTCTGAATACACACACATACACACTCACACAACTAGGATCATACTATTTACACAGAAAAACAAAATTTTAAAATATTGAAGTAGACAAATATATTTTATAAACTATTTTGTAGTCTTGCAAATAATTGAAAAGCATGGGTTAGCCTATATAATAAAAGGCTAATATGCAAATAGACCGAGTGGCAGAACAACTGAACTGGTTGCTATGATGTACACTGACCACCAGGGGGCATGTATGGATCATGGTGGGCATTGGCTGTGGCTGGATGATGGAACAGGTGAGCAGGGGCACCAGACCAAGGGGGGAGGGGTGCTGGTCACTGTCATCTGGGCGAGCCTCTAGTGGTTATTGAAAATTCTTTGCTTCAGCACGCCGCGGTCCCGCTCGGCACTTGCACCTGCTGCCGGTGCCAGAGCCACTGCTCTGCACCCACTTCTAGTGCCCCAGGCACTGGCCCCCATTGCTCAGCACAATCAGCAGGTTCAAGCAGTGGCTGCCGGCCTCAATCGCCCCTCAGGGCTTCTCCACCTCCCACTGCTCCTGAGGGGAGATTAGGGCCAGCAGGCACCTCTAACATCTAACACCCATTGCAGGTGACTGTCCTGCTCACACCCACTGCCAGTGCTGGAGCTGCAGCTCTCACCCACTGTCAGCACCGGCCCCACTAGCACCCGCAGCTGGAGCCAGAGCTACCACTCGCACCTCCTGCCAGTGCCCTGCACCAGTTCCAATCGCTTGGCGCCATCAGCGGGTGTGAGTGGCGGCTGCTGGCCCTGATTGCCTTTGCGGGCTTCTCCACCTCCCCCTATTCCTGAGGGGCAACTGGGGCAGCAGCTGCCACTTGCACTGCTGTTGGCCCTGGCCCCAACTCGCACCCACTGCTGGCACTGGACCCAATCGCTTCTCGCCTTCAGTGGGTGCACGTGGGGCTTGTGCCGCCAGTGTGTGGGAGCAGCTGTGGCGGGAGCGGGGCTGTCAGCAGACAGAGGATAGGGAGGAGGGGGGCATGGTGGGAGGGGCCGGCAGGGGCATGGAGGATGGGCTGAGACCTACCCCTGTGCCTACCGTAGTCTGCCCACAGTTCCTTTCAAAGTGCAAGAATTCGTGCGCTGGGCACCTAGTATAAAATAACACCTGTAAGATGAGATGACAATATAATGAACAGATTTGAAATTGGAAATGTTTTGAGAGGCAAGAAGAAATTTAAAATGAGTTATATAGAAAAAGAAAATATTTTAAAGTAAACATTTAAGAATGGAGTTTTAAAATGCAACCAGAATAGAAATAACACCAACCTAGTCAGTTGAACTATCTCCTGGATTTCCTCCAAGAAAGTTTGCCTTCATTTGCACATTCATCTCAATGTTCTTGGTCTATAAATGTGTCTGTTCTTCAAATTCTCTTTGAACATCTGTCTGATTCCCTCATGAGTTAAATAACATCTTTAATCCATACTCATTTCCATGTTTGTGTGAAAGTAATAGTTGAAGTTTTGGGGAAATGTTTCTTTTAGTAAAACTGATCAGTTCTGATCAGTATGGATAGGTTAAACCCTGAGCAGAAGAAAAATAAGGATATCAGAGAGAATTAAAGCAGCATAATTGTATTTGCTGTATTAAAAGAAAACTCAGAAAGGTAAAAAGTGAACGTTTGGACAACAATATTTTGTGCAAGTTCAGTCAGTGTATTTAAAGTTTCAGTTTACAATAGATTTGTATAGGCTTTAAATATATATGGAAATAGAAAATGCAGAAAATGTTAGAAAACAAGGAGAAATGGTTAGATCCATTGGTAGTAAGAATCTCAGGTCTCTCCTCTCTACTTGAGACATGGAGCAGACAAAAATAAATAAATACTCATAAATGAGGCTCCAGGTAATATAATGGACAATACTGGCCATGTATTGAACTTTGCATCCATAAGTGGGTGGATGATATGGCCATGTAGGTGTCCCTCTTGCGGAGTTAAGTTTACAGTATCAGAAAGTTTGATGTGGCCAGAAGAACAGATCATTAGTTTTATTTCTAAAAGAGAATACAATCTATAAAACCCTCATCAGACCCTTGAATTTTACTATGTCCTTAGCATATAGCTTTAACTCACTCAGCTTGACTCCCACTGAAGCCTGCCTACATGATTGATAGACTGATAAAAAAAGATCGAAGAGGTGTTTCTTTGAAAAAAAAAATAGACCTCTAGATAATCCACTAAAACTAAAAACAGAAACTGAAATGACTATGCATACATTTATTTTTGGTTTAATTAAAAATAATGAAAAATGGTGTGTATAATAATTTATGCAAACAAGCTATGTTAGAGCACCGATTATAAATTATAAAATTGAAATAATCTAGATGTTTATGAATAGACTATTGTATTATATTTCATCTTTAATTAATCAGATCCTATTGTGCCTTTAAGAAAAATATTGTAGGTCTTTTACCTCCTTAGTTAAGTTTATTACTAGGTATCTTAATTTTTTTGGTGCAGTGGTAAATGGGATTGCTTATATCAAAATAAAAAGCTTCTGTATAGCAAAAGAAACCATCAACAAAACAATAAGAAAGCTTACTGCATGGGAGAACATATTTGCCAATGCTATTTCAGATAATCGTTTAATCTCTAAAATTTACCGGGAACGCATACAGCTTAACAAAAGGAAGATAAACAATCCAATCAAAATATGGGCAAAGGACCTAAAGTCACTAATCACCTGAGAGATGCACATCAAAACAATGAGTTACCACCTCACAGCTGTCAGAATGGCTATCATCAACAAATCAACAAATGGTAAGTGCTGGCAAGGATATGGAGAAAAAGAAGCCCTCCTGCACTGCTAGTGGGAATGCAGACTGGTGCAGCCACTGTGGAGAACACTATGGAGTTTCCTCAAAAAGTTAAAAATGGAACTGCCATTTGACCCTGTGATCCCACTTCTAGGAATCTATCCCAGGAAATTAGAAACACCAATCAGAAAGGATATATGCACCCCTATGTTCATAGCAGCACAATTCACCATAGCTAAGATTTGGAAACAGCCTACGTGCCCATCAGCAGATGAGTGGATTAAAAAGCTACAGTACATCTACACAATGGAATGCTATGCTGCGATAAAAAAGAAGGGATTCTCACCATTTGCAACAGCATGGATGGAACTGGAAAGCATTATGCTAAGTGAAATAAGCCAGTTGGAGAATAAGCCAGACCATAGCACATGATCGCACTCATTTGTGGAATATAATGAACAACATAAACAGACGAATAAAAATAGAGCCAGTGTCACAGAAGCATTGAACAGACCATCCAACCTAGGAGGGAAGGCAGGGGAGGAGGGGTAAGAGATCAACCAAAGGTCTTGTATGGATGCATTTGGGCATAACCAGTGGACACAGACAGTAAGGGGCTGAGGGCATGTACTGGGGGGTGGGAGCAGCTGGGGAGAGGTCAGTGGGGGAAAAGGAAACTTATGTAATACTTTAAACAATAAAGAATTTAAAAAAGAAAGAAATATTGTAGGGAAATACTTAGTAACATAGTAAACATTCATAGTATGTTAAGTGGAAAAAATGACTGCAGAGAAAGGCAGTATAATTTTATATGGATAAGAACTGTAAAATGTATGAAAAATATATACCACAATATTACAAATCCATTTTTTTTCTGATTAGAAGATAGAGATTAAAATATTTTTTAATGCTCAGCTATGTGTTCTAACTTTCGACTATAAAGACGTGATGAAAATGTAAAAGACTGTTAAATGTTTAATGCACCCTCCTCCTGGACTAGCTTTGTCAGTCTGTGGATGCAAGACAATTGGAGGAGGGCAAAAAGAGCATTCCTGAAAAAGGAATGCAGAGGCAGTAGCTTCAAAAAGACTTTTAGTATGGGAGTGGGAGGGGCTTTTATAAGCTGTGAAAACTGATAAACAACTTCCTTCTCAGATCCAATGCTTGGACTCCTTGCTTCCTAGGTATTAGGATATACTGCCTTGTGAAGTTTATTTTTTATAACAAAATACTTTTCTTTTTCAAGTAATATGTGTATTTCAGAGTGGTAACATAATTGAAAGATTATTAAAAATTTTTGGAAAACTATAAGGGTTTACCTCGGACCTATAGGATGTGTTTCCTCTGTATTTTGTTTCAGGAATGTCTGTGTAACAGCTAGACGGGTATTTTTACCTAGAAGACTCAAGGAAAATTCAGTAGCCAAATATCCTGAAGAAAAGACAAGCATTCGGTTAATCATCTGGATGTTTTGTCTACATGAGGGAAACTCTGTGATGTTTCCAAATATTTGAAAAAAAGTATTTGGGAACATCCAGATGTTTGGCCTTCTGCAGCTCAAACATCCAGATGTGGGAGCAAATTTCCCCCTTTCCAGTTGGGTATTGCAGCATCAAGCAGACCCCAACCATGGTTATAGCAATCCCAAATTGTTAACTCGTGTCCCAGAAGATTATTTGGGGGGGGCGGGGGTTTGAAAACATGGCACACCAAAGTGTGAAGGTCACAGATGATCATCAACCTTAAAAGTGGGGAAAAGGGAAGGAGGGGATTAACACTGCTGACCACTCAGGTTGAGTCATTACTAATGGAAATTGTCAGCAGCAATGTTCTCTTGCAGAGGGTCAATAATTAGGAATAATAAACACAAACTGGTGGCCCTTGCTGATTAAAAGGAAGCCGGTAGCACTTGCCGTGTTTACAAAACTTGAAAGACATGGAAAGGGACATCCTCTGCTTTGAAATGAGTCGGACGGACGTTCTAAACTTCATGTAAAAGGGTTAGGAGAGTTCATGTTCCTCCTCATATTTTATTGGGCTCATCTAATGTGACCCTGAAGCGTCTCCAATTACAATGTTCTTAAACTTGTGGGAATCAGTCTAATAAAAATACTGTAAAGGAACACAGCTCATCCCGCAGCTGTGGGCCGGCTGTGTAGATTACATGGTGCAGGAGAGAGGGTCAGCCTGCAAAAAGCAGATTCCATTTTCGACATGGCAGTAACATGGATTTGAATGGAGGCGTTAAACGAGAAGACAATGTTTTGATTCTGATTAAGATTCTAAAATCTGATTTTTAGCCAACTTGTTGTTGGCGCGGAACAGCAGTGCCATAAATAAAATAGGCACAGATGGGTCTGGATATCTGTTATGAACAACCATCAAGAAAATGTTTTTATTTTAATTAATTGATACTGAACAAAAGTAAGTATTCAGCCAAGATCTTATTGCTGGGCCTGTTGTAATTATTTTTTTAACCAGTTCACCACTGCAGTCCCGGGGAGTGTCAAGCCCTCCTACAGAAGTGCTTGGTACAAAGTCTGCACCTGATATATGTTTGGCTTTGCATACCATGCCTGAAGTTGTTCAAGAAATTAATCTCTTTTTTACTTGCAAAAACATAGCTTGTTGGAAAGGAACTGGAATTGGTCTGGGTTTCTTTTGAAAGTTAACAATCTTCAGAGAACCTGGGGTTGGGTTGAAGTCAGGAATAACATGGGCTGTCGTTGTTTGTAGGATGGGGATCGCTGTGGCAAAGCCAAGGCTGACTTTTCAAGGAATTTATCCAGAGGATGAGAGAAGGAGACATTAAACTCTAAAGAGGCATTTCATATTTTTAGTTGCTTTATGAAGACTTAAACTCTGACTTAATTTGAGAAAGCGCCTAAACAATTCTTCACACTAGAGGGCCAATTCCCCACGTGTGATTCAATTAAAATATGTACTCCTATATGCACACATTACATATATATGAATATCAGTGATAACACTTGGCATTGTTTGTTTTTGATATAAACAAAACAGTTCTTTGGTTCTGAAAATGGTCTCGCGTGGGTGGAGAAGGAAATATAAATGCAGTCCTGCACAAATTGCATGGAACCCATGGTTTCTTCCTCTGACGAGAGTCATACTTTACACCTTTACATGCCAACTGGAAGAAATTTCCTACGATGGTATGTTGAGAGGTCTTATAGGAGAATTGGAAAGAATCAGTGTCAACTAGAGAGACTATGGGCCTCCTATTTATAGTGAATAAGAACAACCTAGAGACAGTGGTATGGGTGACAACCAGAGGTCTCTCTCTTCTGGCTGACTCCCCTCATTCAAGACGCAGAACCTCTCTGCGCCTTTATTTCCTCATCCACAAAATGGAGATGATCATAGTAGCCCCAACGCCCAGGTGTGTAGCCAGGATTCAGTAAAAGAACACATGTGGAGCCCTCAGGTCAACACTGCCTGTGTGGGTCACTTTGAAGTCAAAGTGCATGAACCGAAGAGCATTGAGTCCAAAGGCATGTGAAGAACTAAGACGGGAATGGGAACCAAAGCTGTACAGCAAGGTGCTGTCTGTGGTCAGAAATAAGACGAGACATGTTTTGACAGTTAATGACGCTCTGGAAGATCGGACAGCAGCAGTACACACACATGTCTGCTGAAAATGTGGTGAGGAGGTGGGGGGCTGGGCAAAGGAGATCCATCTCACAGCTTTCAATTAGGCAAGGAAGACTGGAGCTCCCAGGGAAGGAGCTGGCTGATATTATTATTATTTTTTTGATGCAGCATTCCAGAAAACATAATCAGTGGCACCCGTCCAGTTCCCATTTAGTAACCAAAGAACTAGCTGCAGCTGTTTTTTATGCCTGGTGGTGCCAGTTTGATAGTGTATAATCATATTTGCATAAAGATAAAAAGGAAGGTGTTATAGAACACAGTTAAGCCTATGGTTTCACCACGAATTAAAGGTAATTTCAGACTAATTAGGTATAATTTGTTAAGGAATTCTCCCCCGCAATGATGACTCTGATTTTGTAATTACAGGACAATGCTTACTGTGGCTTTCAAGGCAGCAGAAAGCACACCCGAGGGGGTCGTGTCCCACACTCGGCAGATCTAATGGTGCCACAAAAGACAGGTGTTTTGTCAGATTTCAGCCACACACTTTCACACCTGCAACGCATTAACTACAGCGGCAATGCTAATGAAGACCAGGTGCCTGTTCTCCCCCTTCCACGAGGAACTGGCGTGAGGTTTGCTGTTTGCTACCTGACGTCTTCCTCTGTGTCTCTGAACGCGGCCTTCTGGTCGACCAGGAAGCCGTGGTGCGGGGTGAGTAGGCTTGGTGTGGCTTCGCCCCTGTTTTTCTGTCTGGGAGAACGGCGGTGCTGAAACACCGACCTTTGTGTCCTGGTAGTTCCCTCTCTACCCACTGCCCGAACCCACTCAGCCCTCACCCTGAAATAGGGGAGGGGGCTCTCCTAGCACAAAATAACCCCAGGCTTTCTGTGTTGCCACCTCTTTTGTGTAGCGTTCTGCCTCCCAGGGTCCTGAAAAGAGTGGGGCTGCTCAATCTACAAAATGGCTTTCTGGAAAGTGCTGTGCTATCAGCTGCTACCAGGGAAAGTTTGATTGTAGCTACTTGAGTCTTTTCAAACTTGAAGTTTTGCCATTCTGTCCGGAAATGAGTAATGGAGGCCTTGAGCAAGCGTTTTCATTTTAATAAAACACAAGGTTTTCATTGTGTGGGGCTACATCGTTGTAATGGTCTCTGTTATGAAATACGAAATCTTTTCCTCCCTCCCTTAAATCTCTCTCTCTCTCTCTCTCTCTCTCTCTCTCTCTCTCTCTCTCTCTCTCTCTCTCTCTCTCCCCCCCTCTTCCCTTTCCCTCCCTCCCTCCCTCTCCCCTCAGCAGTGGAGCTTTAACCTTCTCCTTTTTCCTCTTTTTCTTTGTTTCACTAGTTTGAGCTGCAGTGGTCTGCTCCCTGCAATTTCCAGCAGTTAAGTGAAAAGTTAATAGTTTCAAAAGAAAGAAAAGAAAAAGAGAAAACAAAAAACCACACACGGGAATTGAAAGTGGGGGAAAGAATGGGCAGGTTTAGGTTCTCAGCAGCAGGAGTGTAATTATCAGACTCATTACCAGTGACTTCTGGCACCTGAGAGCCCCTAACAAAACCCTTCGCCTCTTCACCCAGGGAGATGGAAGGATGGACACGTATCAAAATGTGTGAGGCTGTAGTCTGACTCCCAGCCCCAGTGAAACCTGAAAAGAACAAAAGCGCCGTCTCTGAGAGCAGCCGATGTAAATCTTGGAGTGGGAAGGGCCTCTCCAGTCCAGAGTTCTTTAACTCTTCTGTTCCTGAAGTGACTGCACTGGCACCCCAACATCACCTTCCGGAACCGACTATTGAAGTGACCGGCCAGTAAGTGAGATCCAAATCATTCCTTTCAGGAGGCTTTGCAGTATTTTTCTACCTACGTGCACAGTGAGCTTGAGAATTGTTCAAAGCTACACCAGAGGGATCCAGATGGCTGGGCGGGCCTTACCAGACAGGGAGGACTCGGGCTTTCCTTCTCACGTCCCCCTACCCACAGTGAAAGCAGTTTTATCTTTCAATTTGCTTATTTGTAAGATTTATTTTTAGGGCAATTTTAGATTCACATCAAAACAGAGGGCGGGTGTAGAGATTGTCCACGTACTTTCTGTTCCCACACATGCCTAGCTAGCCTCCCTTATTACTGCTGTTCCCATCAGAGTGGTACATTTGTTACAACTGATGAACCTACCTTGACACAACATTATAACCTAAAGTCCATAATTTACGTTATGGCTCACTCTTGGTGCTGTGCATTCTATAGGTTTGGACAAATATATAACGACATGTATTCACAACTGTGGTATCATGCAGAGAAGTTTCTCTGTCCTAAAATTCTTCTGTGCTCTGCCTGGTCATCTCTCTACCCCAGCTCCTGGAAACGACTGCTTTTTTTTTTTTTACCATCTCCATAATTTTTCTTTTTCAAAAATGTCACATAGTATAAATCAGAGTATGTGGTCTTTTCAAGGTTGGCTTCTTTCACTAAGTAATGTGAATTAAAGTTCCTCATGTCTTTTCATGAGTTGATAGCTCACTTCTTTTTAGCACTGAATATGCCACAGTTTACCTACTCACCTACAGAAAGACATCTTTGTTGCTTTCAAGTTTTTGGCAATTATGCATAAAGCTGCTATAAACATCCAGGTGCAGGTTTTTGTTTGGACAGAAGTTTTAAACATAAGTTTCCAATTCCTTTGGGTAAATACCAAGGAGAACAATTCCTGGATCTTATGGTAAGAGTATGCTTAGTTTTGTAAGAAACTTCCAAGTTGTCTTTTAAAGTTTTTTTTTGTTTTACTTGTCTGTTTCTCCTTTTCTTTGTTTCACTACTTTTAGCTGTAGTTGTCTGCTCCCTGAAATTTCCAGAAATTATGTAAAAAATTGATATTGTTTAAAATATCAATACCTTAAACTTAAGATACAGGGAACGGATTGGTGTTGCCAAAGAGAGGGGTGGTTGTGTGAGTGGGGAGAGAAGAATGGGAATGGACAAAGGTGGTAAAAAATAGTAAAGTGCCTATACTATTTTGCCTTTCACCAGAAGTGAATGAGAATTCCTTTTGTTTAAATCCTCACCAACATTTGGTATTGTCAGCTTATTTCCTTTTCTTGTCTTATTGCATTAGCTAAGACTTATAGTACAAAGTTTACAATGAATGGTGACAGAGTACATCCTTACCTTGTTCTTTTAAATTTAGTTTATTGATTTGATATCTATCAATGATTTAATGTGAAGAATGGTTATAGCTGCCAAAGAATACTTTGAAACCCCTACATTAAGGTAGAGAACCCCTTGACCTCTACTGAGTATTCAAATGTTTGAACAAATTTAAACACTTCTTGTGGATAATGTTGGCCGTGTGTGGAGATTATCTTAAAGGCCATCCCTGGGCAAAGGTGCTGAGGCCTTCCCACAGAGCAAGAAATGAAATTATGTTGAGGCAACTGGTACTTGTCAGATTGTCTCAAGTCTTGCCACTCAATGTGTAGTCTATGGACCAGTAGCAGTGAACTAATTTGGCAACTTACTAGAAATGCCAAATCTTTGTGTCCTGCAATAGAGGACTAGATAAAGACATATACACAATGGAATACTATTCAGCCATCAGAAAGGATGAAATTGTACCCTTTGCAACTATATGGATGGACCTTGAGAACATTATGCTAAGTGAAATAAGTCGGTCAGGAAAAGCTAAGAACTATATTATCTCATTCATATGTGAGATATAAAACTAAAACTTATGAACACAACAGCAGTGTGGTGATTTTCAGAGGGAAGGGGGTGGGAGGAGAAGGAGATCCTAATATAAGGTGACAGGAGAAGCTCTGACTTTGAGTGGTGGACGCATGGTGCAGGATACAGATCTTGTAACATAGAAACCCACACCTGAAACCTATACGGTCATGTTGACCAGTGTCACCACAACCAATTTAATTAATAAATATTTTTTAAAAAGAAAGAAAAAGAAATGCCAAATCTCAGGCCCCACTTCAGACTTCCTGAAACAGGCTATGCATTTTTAACAGATTCATCTGTTGTTGAGCCAAACTGTTGACTTATTTGTGTATTTAATTTTGACCAGCATTGGGCTATGAGACCCTGTAATCCTTTGGATCAGAATATTAATTTGGGATCCTTTTGATTCACAAATGTGCCTCATTTATAAACGCCCTGCAATTGAAAGCAAAATTGAACCTGTGTGATGGTGCATGAATTTGTGTTTGCAGTCATAGGCTCACTTTTTTTTACATTGATTACATTTTTATTTTTTAATTTTTATTATTGAGACTACTGTCCCATATTCCCCTTATATTCCCCACATTGCCCCTCTCTACCCAGTTCCTGCCCCACCCTAGGCCTTTACCACATTATTTTCTGTGACCCTGAACAATGCATATAAGTTCTTTGGTTTATAATTTTTCAACTTTTAAAAATGTTGAAAACTATTAAAATACTTTTTTTTTTAGATGGCAAGTGCTATTCTTATGCTGGGCTGGAACTCCAGGCTTAGAAATGCTATTATAAAATTATAATTGAATTGAATTTTCTCAGCATTTGTTGAGCATAAGTAAAATGAAATCATTTCTGCATCTTCTGCAAATGGCTGTTCAGTTTGCCATAGTGTGGTTCATTATCACTTATTAGAGTTTAGGCAATAAAAACATTCCTGATTAAATATAATACTTCTTTTTATCAGACAATGAATGCTATGCAATTCACTGTTCCATCCCACCCCCCCTCCTTTGAAAACAATTTTGTTTGATCTTACTAGTAGGGAGGGAAGTTCAGAATTAAATATTTCACTCATTTATAAAACTTTCCAAAATTCCTCACAGATCTGTGCAGTAGTTAATGAATACTGCACACAGGCAGTAACAATAGAACTGTGCTTGACGAATAGGAAGGATCTTCAGGGATGGAAAAGTAAAAGGAGGTATGTAAGCCAGAGAAACAAGAACTAAGCAGCAAGCATAATGAGGCTTAGGTTCACTACACCACATATATATATATATATATATTCTATAATTGAAACTTTGTTGCCTTGAGCAGAGGCCACAGCCAGCCAGGGTAGGTGGGAAACTTGGCTTTCTCCATCACCGGGGCAACCAAGCTTCCTGCTTGCTCCAGCTTCGTGGGTGTTGGCTGCCATCTTGGTTGGGTTAATTTGCATATAGTCACTCTGATTGGCTGGTGGGCATGGCTTGGGTATAGCAGGGTGACGTCAATTTACATGTTTCTCTTTTATTAGTGTAGATAAAATAATATATATTTAATTGCAATCTTTTTGCATTATACATATGTCAAAACATTGAGCTCTACACATTAAATACATGTAATTAAAAAAAATTAAATGTATTGGGGTAGCATTGGTTAATAAAACTATATAGGTTTCAAGTACACTTCTATGATACATCTGTATATAGCATCATACACAAAGTCTCTACACTATTCTTGCTACTCTTTGTCCAACTTGAAATATAGTGCCTGGCTAGCGATGCTGGTTAAATACCTTTTGCCAAACAGACAAATCAACTTAAATACTTGCTGAATGCCAACTATGTGGTAATGTGAAATTGTAATTAAGAAATGAGTTGAAGTCTTAAGTTATTCTGTCTGGATTCTAATTCCAGCTCCACTCCTTAAAACTATGTGATGTTTGGTAAATTCCTTATCCTTCCTGTGTCTAGACATTTTTTCAAATATAAAACTACTAGAGGCCCGGTGCACAAAATTCTTGCATTCAGCCTGGCCTATGCCTTCTCACAGTCCGGGAGTCCTGCGATCCATCACCCCACAGAGGGAGGCCCCGCCCACCTGCTGCAGAGCTGAAGGCTGGGGAGCCTGGACCTTCCTCTTTGGGGCAACCAATCACATTGCACCTGCCTTGGCTAGCCTGGTGCCAGTGGGTGTCATAGCGTGGTCCTCCAGACAGTCACTCTGTTCATTCATTTGGTCGATTTGCACATTAAGCTTTTATTATTATAGATGGAAAAAATGATACCAAAGCCATAGAGCCATTATGAGGGTTACTTTAATTAATGCATATTTATTGTTAAAATAATGCCTAGCATGTATTAAGTACTCAAATAGTGAATGTTACTATGTACCCAACACTTCCTTGGCTCTGGGGCAATGGTTATAAGATAACCACCATCCCAGCCCTACTATGTCTGTTATCATATCAGGAGAAAATAGACACTTAATAATCAATTTTACAATTAGTTACTTTACATTGGGAGACATGTTATGACTGGAGATGTACAAGTGCATTTCGGAGGACCTGACCATCGTCAAGAACGCTTCGCTGTGGAAGTGAATTTTGCTGAAGGGGAAGAGGGAAATGGAGAGAAATTCAGGTCAGGCATCCAGATCCAGCCCAGCAAGAGGGGGTGAAGGGCAGGAGGTAAAGCTGATGATGAAGACAGGACCTCGGCCTTGCAGTGTCTCATAAAGGGTTTTGGCCTTCAGTCTAAGAATATGGAGGAGTCTGAAAAGGGTTTTAACCAAGGGTGTGAGATGAGTGGGTTTCAACTTCTACTGTAGCACTCCAACAGGCATATGGAGAGTGGGCTGGAAGTGAAATCAGTGCTGGGAGACCAGTGAGGAAGCATTTATAGCAGGACATGGAAGAATTAATTGTAACTTTGTGTAGGATGTTGGCAGCAGCAGATAGAGAGGCGGGTGAATTGGAGCAATATTTAGGTGAAGTTAGGAAGGCTTGTTGGTTGATAGATTCCTGATTGAGTTGTGTTGTGCTCTTCCCTTTTATCCTCCTTCCAGATAATGAGTCATTCAAAAGTGACTTTATTTCTGTATTTTCCCCTTTAATCTATAGACGCAGACCCCTCAGCTCTCACAGGCTTTCTCTTATTTTATATATAACCCTGTAAGCATTCTCATAGTTCCATATGCCATTCACATTGTTATTCCTCCCCCTCTACAACTACTCCTGTTTATTATAGAAGCAAATTCATTTATGGTTCCCAGACAAAGGTTCTGTTCTTCTCAGTTGACAGTTTTAAGAAGCTTTTGAAGTTCTCGGAGGTGTCTGGGGTGGGGCAGGTTACACTCTTACCTTTGCTTTACTTAGAAGGAATGCAATATGCTGTATATTCTGAAGGCTGTGATCTGCAGACTTCCTGGTCCCCACCCCCACCTTCAACTCCTTAAACTTATGCAGGTGCTGATGGAGAGTAACTCACACCATGTGTGTGTAAACTCTTTGCTCTTGACTTTCTTTTCTTCTTTTGGTAAAATATATATATATATATATATATATATATATATATATATATATATGTATGTATATGTATGTATATGTATATATATGTATATATGTATATATGTATATATGTATATATTTATTGATTTCAGAGAGGAAGAGAGAGGGAGATATAGAAACATCAATGATGAGAGAGAATCATTGATCAGCTGCCTCCTGCACTCCCTCTACTGGGGATCAAGCCCGAAACCCAGGCATGTGCCCTTGACCAGCGTTGAACCTGGGACCCTTCAGTGTGCAGGATAGCGCTCTATCCACTGAGCCAAACTGGCTAAGATGCTCTTGTTTTTCTTTGGGGATGCAAGCAAAGAAGAACCCAAGTATCCAGAATCTTCCGTTTCTTGCTTTCTACCAAGATTTTGGCATGTTTGACCTTCATCCTGGCCTTCCTCTCCTTTATCTCATTCTGGGTTGGTATGATCATCGTTATTCTCCCTCAGAGAAAAAGACTATAGTTTCACATGGGATGGGCTCAAACTTATCATTAGGTATAATACTAAGAGTAACAAACTGTAATAATAAGTGATTGTTAGACAGACAGGTATGGACCACCTACCAGGTGTCTGAAACCACCTTCTTACTATTATTAGTCCCAGTTTGCTAAGAAACCAAGGCAGGGTGTTGTTCATGTGGGCTCTGTTTTTCAAGCAGTGGCCACCCCTGACCTTTGCAGGGTTCCCCTGGCTCCGTTCTACCGTACCCCCCGGAATCCAGTGCCTCTGGATGGAACTGCCTGTCTTTAAACACTGTCTCCATCGTTCCTCCTGCAGACCACTTTCTGCTGCCCTTTATCCTGTTCCCTGAGCTCTTTCCCTTAAGGCGGTGGCCGAGAAATCAGGCAAAGGACTTCAGAAATAGGTGTGCACACAGTGAAGGGACACGTGTGCTTCTAACAGGCAGACGGCCGTATAGGAGGGTAGCGCAGGAGGGCAACCGTGTCTTTCAGACCCCATTTAGATGAGACCCTGTGGGTGGCACCGACGGGTCAGTGTGCAGGGATGCCCGTGGCTTGGCATCGTTTTTGTTTTCTTATGTAAACAAGTTGTGGGATTCAGGCTCCTGGCTCTGCCCCGGACCCTTTTGCACATCCCTGAAGTCTGAGCCGGAGTCTGCCGTCTCTCCAGCAACACTTAATTGTTTTTAATGATCCCTCCACTGAAGCTGAACCATCCCTCACCCAGGTCACAGCACAGAACATGGCTCATAAGTTTTACGAGCCACCTTGTGCATCCCACCCATGTGTGCAGCCACCTTTCTTGACCGTGAGCCATCCATCAGGCCGATCCCCCTGCCCCTGACAGGACCTGGATGCACAGCGCAAGGCCAGACTCTCGCTTCAGTGTGTTGGCTGCCATAGTACCAGGAAGCCAGGCGATGGGCCAGAGGCTTGGATTTCAAATGTCAAGGTTGCATGCGAGTTGAACTTTGAACTGGTCCTTTTTTTCTCCACCTCTGGATTCCTTTACCAAACTAAAGGGATGTTGGATGCTGTAAGCTCAGTTTTTCCTCGTGATGAATTCTCATTCAGAATTTCTCCTGAGATCTCAGACATTGGGCCTGAGCCCTCATTTGAACTCTGAATCCTTGTGGAATAAATAAAAAGCCCTTTTTATGGGCAGGTTGCACAGTGAGGGTCCTTACTTAAAAGTGGATTGGACAGAAACCTGTAAGATCCAGAATGTCTTTCCCACGGGCCCTGCTCAGCATCTGAGATCTGTCGATTAACCAATTCACTCCTCAGTCTTTAGGAATGAAGCTTGGAAAAGGAGGTGGAGGGCTACCAGTCGCAGGAATGAAATGTCTCGATTCTGCCACATTTGACTTTTCTTCTCGGGACGAAGGCATCCAGGAAGATGCAGCTGGGAAGGACACGAGGTGAAGACACACTGATGGATGCTATCTCAATGCGGGCAGATTGGTTCCATTAGCTGATTGGCTCATGTAGGCCCAGCAAGAAGAATGTTTCCCAAAGGGGTGCAATGTCGCCTGATAAACAAGATGGCTTTGGGAGGTCTCTGTCTCGGAGCGAACACTTTCTTATTCTTCTAATGTATTTACTTAAATATTCTCTTCTCTTGTTTGCAAGGGATACTCTTTTCCATTTAGCAGTGATGAAAACTTTCCATTAAAAATACATGTATTTAGCCCAGTTCAGTTCCCCGTCAGGGCATGTGCCTGCATGGCAGGCGCTATCCCCAGCGTGGGGCATGCCTTTACGGTTAATTCAGGGGAGAAAAGTCAAACATGCAGACGGCAGCTGGTTCATGATTCTCTCTCATCATTGATGTTTCTATATCTCTCTCCCTCTTCCTTCCTTTCTGAAATTATATATATACATACATATATATATATACACATACACACATACATATGTATATATGTATATTTTAAATGCATATATTTAAGTTAAAAAAGTGAGTCAGTAAAATATTCAGTAGTGAATAAGGGCATCCGTGGTACCTGGAAATGTCAAAAGGCATGAAGGTAGTCATAAATGATGGACAGTGGGGTAGCTGATGGGGAGCTTTGAATAAGAATGGTGCCCTGGCGCATGGTAGGTGGTAGGACACCCAGTGCAGGGCATGGGGTGAAAGAGAACATCAGAAAGGCATCGCCACCTGTCAGCAAGAGGGCATTTAAGGCGACTGTCTGCAAGCCTGTTTCCTCTGGTGGAGTAGCATTGGGTTCAGAGGGGCGAGGAGGCTGGGATGAGGAGAGAGATCCCCAGGATCCCAAGGTCCCCTGCTCCGCAGAGACTGTGTCCCTACCAGCACTGAGAGCATAGGTTCCAGAAACTCCCCAGCTGCTGTGTCCCCACCTACATCCAGCCTAGTCCCCCGATCCATTTCCACCAGAGGCAGAGATTCCTCAAGGCGTGAGTGCTCCAGATAAACTGATTTTGACACCAAAATTGCTCTTTGCTCTGCAGTGAACATCCTTTGAGGCTTATTGTCCCCTTTGTCCTTCCAAGTGGCCCTGGAAGGGCGGGGTGGGGGGGGGGAGACTTGGCAGAACATGCATTTGGTTTTGGCTGCAGCATCCCAAAGCTGTGGTTCTCCTGACTGTACACGGAACATCATCTGTGGGAGTGAGCACGAGAGAGCGTGGGTATGGTTGTGGGTGTCTGTTTGTGTGAAGGGCGAAAAGGAATCTTTGTGGGAGTGAAGAAAGGGATCAGTGAGCCCGCCAAGCAGGGGGAGGGGGAGGAGGAGGGAAGCCTGCAGAGGTGGAGGACTCCCTTCTAAGTCAGTAAATGCGAACTGCGGTGGAGGCTGACCTTTTCCTGTAACTGATGTCAGCTGCAAGTTGTAACCTCTTGCCGTTAATTATAGCCCAGCATACCTCTTGCGGACTCTCCTGTTGGCCTTGGTCTTCCTCTTCCTCCCTCCCCACCACTCCCCTCTTCACTTCCCACCGCACTGAAAGGCTCAGGTTGCGGGCTCAGCTAGGAAATGAAATGCTTTTTAAAATAATGGGCCTTATAAAGCCAGAGTTCATTCTGTGAATTTAAATTTCTTGCAAAGGGATTTTCTTCTGTTAGAACCTGAGATGGTCTGAGAAGGCCCATTTCTTTCTTTCTTTTTTCATTTTATCATTTTAGTTAAGCAAAACTTTAGACCAACGGGATCCAGAACACACCCCCAAAAGTAAAATATTCATCAAGGGACACTGCAGTGTAATAAAGCAGCCCGCATTCTCCTTTTGGAAAACATTTGCAAGCATATTGTTGCATGATTGGGAACCCAGGAAAAAAAATAATGTAGAAGTAGCCTTGAAATATATGTCATCCAGAGCACTCTGGGCCTGGGAGAAGAAACACACTTGGCTAAAGTTCTGAAAAGAATTAAAAAATTCTGGGCCCTTCTTTTCGTTCCATTTCTTGTGAGAGTTTATTGGGAAATAGGTATTCACTTTGTGTGAGCATCGTTGGTGTGTAACTCAATGGAAAGAATGAAACGCTACAGACAGTTTGCACAGACAGTGCTGGCTTCCGAGGCCTGAGACGCGCACTGTCGCTCAGGGCCCTGTGCGCAGAAGAGCCTTGCCCTGGGCCCTCTATTCTGCTGTCCCGATCCTCGAGCGCAGTTTTAAACAAAGGGCGTCACATTTTCGTTTTGCGCAGGGTAAAGCCCTTCCTATACAGGGGCCTTCGTAAGGAAGGAGTATAAATGGTAGGTGGAGCCAGCACAAAACTTGGAAGAGGTTGCTGTCTCCTGGGCCAGTATTATTTCTGGAAATAGTGTAACCTTGAGTAAAGCGCACATATATTAAGGCTTGTCTTCCCTGCAAACCTAAAGCTGCATATCATCTCAGTGGTTTTTATAATCTGAATAATTAACTTAGCCCACGGTGCACCCGATTGTCCATAGTTTGTTTGCCTTTTGCTTCGTGTACTTGGTTCAAAGCCTTTCTTTTTTTTAAAAAAAAATATTTTCTTATTGATTAAGGTATTACATATGTGTCCTTATCTGCCCATTATCCCCCCAACCCTCCCACCCCCAACTTATACCCTCACCCCCCTGTTATCTGTGTCCATTGGTCAGGCTTATATGCATGCATACAAGTCTTTTGGTGGATCTCTCCCCCATACCCCCAACCTCCTCTACTTTCCCTCTAAGCCTTTCAATAGTTTTCTATTAACTTTATCAGTTCATTCATTACACAAACATCTTAACTAATAAAAGCGAAATATTAAAATTAACCGTTTCTCCGGGACGGGGGTAAGCCACGCCCACTAGCCAATCAGAATGGCTGTATGCAAATTAGCTCAGGCAAGATGGCGGCTGCAGCCCTGGAGGCCAGTGCAGTACCAGCAGCAGGGTGAGCTAGATGTGGGGGTGGGCCGGAGGGAGATGGCATGGTGATGGTTGGCTGGGGGTGGGGAAGCGATGGGAGGGTTGGGTGGGGGTTGGGAAGCGATC
>PVJC01030303.1:0-21286 GCA_004026665.1 Murina feae | reverse complement strand
CACCTTGCTTTCCCACTTCCTGGTGCCCTGCAAGGGGCCTGGGAAGCCCACCAAGCAGGCCACTGACCCCCTGCTGCCTCTTTCCCGCTACCCGATGCCCCTCCAAGGGCCTGGACAGCTGCCAAGCAGGCCGCCAACCCCCTGCCACCTCTTACCCACTTCCCGATGCCCCTCCAAGGGCCTGGGAAGCCCACCAAGCAGGCTGCCGACCCCCTGCCGCCTCTTACCCGCTTCCCAGTGTCCCGCAAAGGGCCTGGGAAGCCCACCAAGCAGGCTGCCGGCCCCCTGCTGCCTCTTACCTGCTTTGCGGTGCCCTCCAACCCTGCCGCCTCTTTCCCACTCACGGGTCCTGGGTCCTGCACTGTTCCACCCTGCAGCCGCTCTGTGCACTCGGGAGGTCCCTCAGCCCGGCCTGTGCCCTCTCGCAGTCTGGGAGCCCTCGGGGGATGCCCACCTGCTGGCGTACCTGACCAGCCTGGGTGAGGGGCTTTCAGGCTGCCCACAGTTCCCATTGACCCAACGTCCCAGCACGGCTGGCTGGACGCAGGTTTCTGTGATTTATCTCCTATAATTGATGTTGTTCCTTTAAGGCCTGAGGTTATCTTCTATAATTGATACACTGTTCCTTTAAGGCGGCCTTCTAACTAACGAAGCCTCCTCTGCTTCACCTCGCAGTGTCTATAATGAAACAATTGTTACTTTTACTGGTTAGGCCCGGGCTGCTCTTTCCTTCAGCTCCCGAGGATTCTATGATTGTTACATTGTTTCAAAGGTGTGTTTCGCTAGAGGCAGTTTAATCGGAGCTGAGCTGAGCGAGCGCAGCTTCACTTTCGCTCCTGCTGCAATGGAAAGGGCTATTTACTCAGGTCTGGGAGTGGCGGCCGCCATGTTGGCTGGGCTAATTTGCATACAGCCGCTCTCATTGGCTGGTGGGCATGGCTTACCCTGTCTCGGAGAAACGGTTAATTTTAATATTTTGCTTTTATTAGTTTAGATGTGACTCAGTGTACTAGCTTCTACGGGGATAACCTAAATTAGAGAGAACACTTATTCTGGAGGACTGTTAGAAATAAGGCGACCCTCAAATTCAGGGGTCTTGGTAGAACACAAATCATATTCGGGAGCCAGGCAGCAAGACAAATATCTCTACTTCTACATAGAAGGTTGCGCACACATGGTCTGGAAGCAGGCGCACACCAGCAGGTGGTCTGCTTGGCTTTGTAATCCCTGACACATGTGACCTGTCCCTTGCTCTTAATTGGAGCTCAGGCTTTTGCAATTGGCTGATTCAATGGGAGAGGTTGGTCTCTGCTGTTTCAAGATGGTGGCCACCAGGGGAGCGGCAAGCCATGCGGCCAATACGGCGGCTGTTTAAACTGTTCTTTGACAGAAAAGATGACTTGTTTCTTCTCACAGGACTGGTGCCAATAATAGTTGGCACTCTGCATTGTGTGAGACCTGGAAATGCTCTGATTTGCGATGCCTTGGGCAAGATGTTTGCATTATGTTAGAGCATGTCTCTTACTGCAGTGCATGTGCATTCTTAGGTTAAAAAATAAGTTCTCATGAAAATTTAATTCCATCAATAATAGCATCTTTCCATAAACTAAAAGCTTGCAAAGCCTTAGTGTAAAAAGGAAACCATCTAACTTTAAGAATGAATTTATTACTGTTATCGGTGGAAGTGGGGTTGTTGGGGTACCATTGGAATAAGCATTTCTGGAGGCCCCCACGACAGGATGAGATATGGTAGAAAGCTTTATTTCCATGGAATTACTTCCCTTCAATAGAAGCAGAGTCAGAGTCCAGAGTTTCCTTTCCATGTTGGAGCTGGATCGAGTACATCATCAGGCTGGATGCAGTGCATTAGTTCATTGTGTATGGCGTCCATATGGCCTTGGACTATGTGGGTGAATGCAAGGGAGCCCCACCCACAAGCCCCAAGAGCAGCAAAAACCCAAAAGTTGAACTTGTTTGTTCAGGGGATTAAATGACCCAAATCTTCCTGTGCTTGCAGTGTTCACACCCACTCTGGTCAGCCATCTCTGTCCCTAGGAGTGATTTTCAGCAAGCAACCTCCTATGTCATCCCAGCTTTACTAGGCACATGTCTATCTACCCTTTGTTGGACCCCTGGGGAGTGTAAAGTAGCTTCCTGGTGAAGCTGCCCAAATGACATGCCCATAATATCTAGCCTTCCCTCTTTGCTCCTTTCCTGCTATTAATAACTAGTTTAATTTAAGGTGACCAAATTTTACCATTGGTGAAGCGGGACACCATTGACCGCTTGGCTGCCGAAAACCGTATATTCCTTTCCTGTTCTCTCGCCGTTCCCTAGCTTGGCATGCATTCTTTCCAAAAATCGGTACTTTTTAAAAATGCCGCGGGATGTGGGACAAATTGTTAAAAATTGGAACTGTCATACCAAAAGCGGAACGTCTGGTCACCTTAGTTTAATTACAATGATATCATTACCAAATGAATTTAATTTACCAAGAAATTTTCCCTAATATTTAGGCTATTGGTTGGTTTTGGCTATGTTTTTTGTTGTTTTCTTTTTTAATTTATTGTTGAAAGTATTACATATGTTCCCCATTTTTCCCCCATTGACCCCCTTCAATCTGCTCCTGCCCCCACCCCAGGCCTTTATCACACTATTGTCTGTGTCCATAGGATATACATATAAGTTCTTTGGTTAATTTTCCCTCCCCACCCCTGCTATGTTTTTAATTAACATTTTAAATTGTTTGGTTTGGTTTGGTCAACTGAATGAGTTCAAAAATATATCTCTGAGTACAAAGTTTAGAGAGGCCAAGTAAATAATAGAAAATTGGAATTTCCAAATTTTAGAGTCCTTCCATGGCAAAGAGTATGTGTGACTTTTTCATATTCTATAGAATAGAGCTCCTTCCTACACCTACTAGGTGTACCAGTTAATAATGTGGACTTTGTAATCTAAGTAAACATGTCCAAAAATTAACCCATTAAGTACATTATGTACTTTAAAATGTTATTTTTTCATCATCAACTAATATTTATCAAATGCCCAGTGGACAATACCACCAGTTTCTCCCTGCAGGTGATTATCAATCATTTCCCCATATCCACTTAGATACATTAATATGGTATACTTGCAAAATAAAAGAAGGTGGTACAAAACATTTATTCTTAACTACAAGCCTAAACCTCAGAGAATAAGATCATATACCAGGCATACTGGTTAATAATGCAATTTTTTTTCAATAAATGGAGTTACACATATGTTGATATATATGCGATTTGATATGTATGCTATTTTGTTGTGTTGACATCAAGCTTCAAAACTTCATGGTGGTGGAAGCAAGCAGGTGGCAGCACCAGTGCAGCGCTCCGGTGGAGAGCCATCTCTCTGGGATATGGTGCACAGTTGCCGTTTCCTTGCTACAGCATATAAGCAACTTACTGCAGGTGTTGTCCTAAGGACACGAGTTATCTAATTTGGTCAAGAGCAACAAAAATCAAAATTCCTCCCCTTCAGATTAGTAACTCTGTGTGCCTCCAAAGAGTGCAGTAAGTTCTTCCTTCAGAGTCAAAGAGGTGCTTCTGGGGCATGAGGAAGGAACACTCTGTTCCACTGCCTTTGATGTGATCTCCAAGGAATGTCAGATTATGTCTTGGCATCATTTCAACCACCTCTTGTCACTTTACTAGTTATATCATGTGAGACTATATTGGACAGGACCAAATCTTTAAAGAGGACGTGACAACTTTAACACCTCACCATGATCTAGGTATACTCTCTGGCAGGGCTACATCTTCATTCATTACAGATGGAGAAGGAGATGCAAAATATCTAATTCTAAACCCTTTTATTGGTCTCCTTGGCTTCTTTTGTTCCCTCCTCTAATCCTGCTCATGGACTTTTGTCAGAAGGAGTTTTTATTTTATTTTTATCTTTTAATTTATTTAATTTATTTTTAAAATATATTTTATTGATTTCTTACAGAGGGGAAGGGAGAAGGACAGAGAGTTAGAAACATCAATGAGAGAGAAACATCGATCAGCTGCCTCCTGCACACCCCCCATTGAGGATATGCCCACAACCAAGGCACACGCCCCAGACCGGAATCGAACCTGGGACCCTTCAGTCTGCAGGCCGACGCTCCATCCACTGAGCCAAACCAGTCAGGGCCAAGGGAGTTTTTAAAACAGCACTGACAGTGACCCCACCCTCTCCTGCCTCATTTGAGTTATATACTCTCAACACCCCACACTTTCCAGTCATCACACCAAACTGTAATTGCATCTTTACTTACCTGCATCTCCCACTAAACTGATTCTTGGTGGATGGCCCTCCACATAGCCAGATGCCAGGAGGCAAACAGTCCATGTGGGTGTGTTGAGTGAGTAAAAGCCACTTGGCTAACCAAGAACTTAACAGTGATTCCCTATTGTTTACTAGATCAGACCGTCTCTTCATTTCAGTTTCAACTATAGTTGACCCCTGAACTATGTGGGTTTGAACTGCACAGGTCAATTGAAAAATCCATGTATAAGTAGACCTGCACTATTCAAACCCACTTTGTTCAAGGGCCAGCTGTACTCTGATTTCACTTGTATACAAGCCTTCAGATCTCTTTTTGGTTCTCTTCCAGTTCTTGCATCTTCATCCTGTGAGTTGTTTCCTCTGCCCACCTGTGTGGTAGCTTGTCTCCAGAGAGAGCTGCCATCAGTTTCTTCTCTTCTGTATACATATGCTGCTCCCCCACTGAGAGGTGGAGTCTATTCCTCTGTGTCCTTGAATTTGGCTGGCCTGTCACTGATTTCACCAATAGAATGTGATGGAAGTGACACTGTGCCAATTCTGGGCCTTTTCTTTAAGAGGACTGGCATTTTCCACTTCCTATCTTTTGAAGCCCTGAACTTGCATTAACACATCCAGACAACTCTTTTGGAGAGAGAAGCCACACGGAGGAGGCTGGTGTCCTGGATATGAAGCCATCCTAAACAACCAGCCCAATTCACGGGGGTCGAGGAGATGTGTGCAACCAACTTGGGGGTTCTGTGACAACTGATAACTGAACCCACTACATCTGTAAAGAGAAAACCAGAGCTGCTATGAGAACAGGCTCTAAGGTTGACTGTAAGACAAAAGAGGTGTTTACTTTATTCTTGAACTGAGGGTAGCAATCATAGTTCTGATACTTGACAATGAGCAGTTCGGAGGGAGAAGGAGATTGGGAGGAAGAGAGAGAAGCATCCGCTGAGTGGCCTGGGAGCAAAAGAATGCAAACGAAGGAAACTGTTTTGTGTTGTGATGATGGATGAGTTTCCTGCAGTGTCCTGAGAGCACCCTGCAGGGAAAGGTGGAGGGCAGAACCGGACCACTGTGCAGAAGGAGAGAAAGCTGCTGGTTAGCCAGCTTTGTGGTCTGTCCTTAGAGAAAACCACACCGCAGTTCAGTTGGAAAGCAAGAAAGACAGTGCTTCATACTTATTTCTGTGTCTTATGTCGTATCAGTGAAATAGGATTATTTGAAGCTAAAAACAGTTCTACTAGGATTTCTGAGTTTAGTTCTCTTCTTTGCTCTGCAGTTAATATGGTTAGATGTGTTTAAAGACATACAATTTTCTACTATGTTCTTTAGAAAATTAGAGTAGACACCTGACAATCTTTATTAGGGAGTGGAATTTGTCACCTTGTAAACATTCAGTTTCACAAAGAGGTGAGATGCAGCTTGTACTTATACAACACCTAGGATCCTTTATTTATTTTGCTGCCCTAACTGATGAGTGGTTGCCTAAAATGTGAGTTGGAAGGTTGTGTACTTCATTCACTGCTAGGTTATAGGAACTTTGAAACCATTCTAGAAGGCAGCCAGTAATTTTCCTCGCGCCTGTCAAGGTGGGCAAACGCAATCCTGGTGCCTTTGCCTCCTCTTCTCTATGCTCTGTGATTCACTATGGCTAGCATGACCTTCACCCTCTCTTCTTGCCTAACTCCTCCTCATCCTTCACGACCCAGTGCAGTGGTCAACAAGTGGAAAATTTCCCTTACCCTTACAGGCTCTTAACTCTGCATCTCCACCACAATCCCTTTTTACCTCTGTTATTGTACTTACTTCACATGAATGTTACACATTAGGGAGGCACACACAGGACATGTGTGTAATGTGCACTTGGGGGTTATGGCCCGAACAAGTCTCCATTCCTAACCTCCAAATCCATTTTGTTGTTCAGGGAGGTAACCGTTTCCTTCTGCTCCACTTTCTCTTGTAACAGCACTAAATGGGCCACCTTTGTTTCTACTCCAGCAGCATTTGATAAGACTAGTCAGTGATGACAGGCGGCCCTCATCCCAACTGAGCCAATTCTACTCAGCAGGATTGCACTTGCCCACCCTCATAGGTGCCAGGACAATTACTGGCCGCCTTCTAGACCTGCTTCAAAGCTTCCTGTGACCTAGCAGTGAATGAAACGTACAACCTTCCAACTCAGTGACATTTAAGGCCACCACTCATCAGTTCAGGCAGCAAAATAAATTGTTACTCAGCTGCTCCCAGTCCATTTTTCTGTTTAGACCTATAAATAAAAGAAATGATTGTGCCACTGCCTGTGACACCAATCTGCCCCCTCCCCGAGCAGTCACATTCTCTCGCACTCTCTCTGGCTGTGTTCTGGTCCCCTGAGGAACAAAGTGTTAAGGATTATATTTGGAGGTTGCCAAGTGCTATGTGTCTACACTTGAGTTCTACACACATAAATATAACAAACAAATGGGTGTACATTTGAATTACATGCCTACCCCTAGTAAATTTGTAATTCATTCATAGGAAAATATTTACTAGTAAATATTATAACTCCCCCAAAACAGTCCCTTTTATTCATGAGACTAAATTACATCACTCAATGATGACATTTAAGAGACAGTTACTACAGTAACCCAGAGTAATGCCCTTGTGAAGTGTGGTGTGCTTGCGTGCTTATTCGGTAATTTATATATCCCATAAATACCAGCTGCAATGTCTGTAAAGGAAGAGAGATTTTTCCACACTTAGTTATTATGAAATATAACATTTTTAGAAGCAGATTTTCATACTTATTTGCTCCAGATTCCTTCCCTTCTAAGTCATAAGTGTTGCACCCCTACCCCCATTCACAAATATTAAAAATAAAAACAAGAAAACACCCTCTTTGCCCTTCCTCCCATGGCACTGATATCTTTGGTTTGTACTAATCTATATAATAAAAACCCATCTATATAATAAAAACCCAGTGGTCATAATGCCGTAATGACTAAAGACCGGACATCAGGAGGTGCCTTGATGCTATGTCCTGCGGTGCCGGCGGGACTTGACTCTGGGTCCCGTGGCACGTGGGGTCTGGGTCTCGCACAATTTTGCACGCTGGGCCCCTAGTATAAAAGAAAAGAATTGGTCAAATCAAATGATCTTCACTCTCTTTCAAACCAAATCTGCTTTAACCAGTATGTTAGTACATTCTGTCAGACTCCCTGACTTTAAAGCAATACATTATTCCTGCAGTTTCAACAAAAGCTAAATCTCTGCCAATCCCAACAGCTCTGCATGGAAGCTGTTGCCAAATTGACTTCCCTGTCTCAGTCAAGAGGCTGCTCCCCACTCTGCTCGAAATTAATAAGGCCAATCAGAAATGCACAAAGCCTGCAAGGCCCATCATCCTTCAGGCGTTTGCCCTCTCCTCCACGGTCAGATAAATCACCTTAAAGCTATTACACCAATGACCATAGATTAGGGGGCTCGTGGTCTGGTCTCTCCCTTCTGAGGTTATTCCAGCTTGCGCTGTCCTCCCCAGAGGGGATTGCTGTGGTGGGGGAGGGGGCGGGCTCCCCAGGGTTGGAGGGAGGAGATGGGACCACCAGGGCCCTGTTTATCCGTTGTCACAGAATCCCCGTTGGACAGGCACGGTCTCCCCAGAGAATTGGTGTCCGAGCTGCACCCAGGTGTTTAACATGGTACTGCTCAGAGATGGCTTTGAACCCCAGATGCAGGGACTTCACCTGCGTGGCTTCGAGAGACAATTTATTTACAGTCGAGGTTAGGCTGGTGATTGCTGGCATGGAGAACTCATTTCTCAACCTGGCTTTTATTTACACTCTTATTAAGATGCCTTTCACTCAGGTTGTCAGGAATGGCATAGTGGCTGTGGGAGCTTTGGGAGGCTGGTGAGCCACAGGCCAGCAACACAAGCTCCCCACTTCTCCCTCTCCCTCCCCCCCCCCCCCCCCCCAAAAAAAAAGAGTAGAGAGAGCTCATAGGGCGAGGCAGGGACAAAGGTGGCAGGGAAGCCAGGTGCTGCAGTGGCCAAGAACATGTTTGGACCATGCTGGAAAAGTTCAGTGGCTTTGGGGCTGGCTTTCACTTGCAGTGTTAGCTGTCCTAACCCCCATCCCCGGCACAATCACACGCTGTGAACATCCAACACAAGAAAAGGAAGAGAGTGGTGTGCTTTAATTCCCCTTGTCCCCCTGCCCCAAAACTCTAGGTATAAAGATTCCACCCTCCCCCAGACACCTCTCCATGGGCCAGAGCCTCCTAGCCCTGTGTACCCTTGCCCCCATTCAGCAGGGACAGATTCAGCAGTAAGGACTCTTGTTCTTCCCCGCTGTTCTTCCCGTTGGTACCGCCCAAAACTAGAACAGGCCTGTGCAGCCTTGGCACATTTTGGCTCCTAATCATGCATATTCATGCCCAACTGCACTAAAACCCAGGTCAGCTGCTTGGAGCCAGTGAACTGTGTTCCTGAAGGCTGACCAAGCCCCATAATTCAATAAGATGAAGATTGGGTAGTCTCCTCCAAACCCTGGGCAAACAGTCTTATAATGCTTGAGGCAAAAAAAAATAATGTTTTTCCTCTAAAAGGGACAGAGGGAACTGGTAGGAGTCTTGCTTTTAAGGGGAGGCAAGTTGTTCCTGCGGTTCTTTCCTCTGCTCTAGAAATCTTGATGTTCCTTACATCCTATCTACTCCCTTTCCATGTCCTCAACCTCTCAGAGTAGTGGAAATATCTTCGTATTACTTTCCTTTACATATGGTCCTTCCTCTGGATTTAACCTGTTCTCTTTCCCTTTCTCTGCCATCCTCCCATCTGATGATGATATCCTTCTTCCTCCTTCTCTCCCTTTTTCCTCAGAAAAGACTAGAGTCTTCTTTCTGCCCTCTTGATCCTCATTCCTACCACTTCCCACAGAAATTCCCCCTTTCCCTCTCCTGGCCACTCGGGCACAGTTTCTCTCCTGGACTAGAGGACATCAAAGTAATAATTCTGGACTCACTGTGTTCCTTCCAGCCCCCCAGGATTACAGTCTAGTAAGAGTATTATGGCTAAACAAGCTTCATAGTTAAGTGCTACGGAGATGCTGAGTAAGAGGTAAAACTAGAATGAGAGAGAAATAAAATGCCTGAGATAATACCATTTTATAGAAAACTAGGGGCCCAGTGCACGAAATTCATGCATGGCAGGAGGGTGGAGGTCCCTCAGCCCAGCCTGCCCCCTCTCACAGTCTGGAACCCCTCAGTGGATGTCCTATAATGGCCCCAGTCTGCCAGGCGCCTTTTGTGTGTGTGTGTGTGTGTGTGTGGCCACTGGGGACCTGCCCCCAGCCGCATCTGAGGCTCAGAGCAGTCCTCCTGTGTGTGTCTACCTGCTGGGGGCCTGCCCCTAGGCACACCGTTGAGGCTTGGAGCAGGCACCCCCGCTATGTTGATCTCTCAGACTCTTGCCCTCCCCTGCATGTTGTTCTCTTTTTTGAGCTGTGGCCAGAGCTGGGTGCTGCCTGCCTCCCAAGCTTGCCTACTGCCCATGTTCCTCCAGCCACCAGAAAGCAGGGAAAACCCCGCCTCATGGTCAGGCCAGCCTTTTCCTGCTCCCTGATCCCCGGAAGGGACCTGGGGAGCCGCCAAGCAGGCCGCCGACTCTTTCCCACTCACCGGTCCCCTGCAGCCTTGCTTTCCTGCTCCCCGGTGCCCCGCATGGGGCCTGGGAATCCCACCAATCAGGCCACTGACCCCCTGCTGCCTCTTTCCCGCTCCCTGATGCCCTCCAAGGGCCTGGGCAGCTGCCAAGCAGGCCGCCAACCCTGCCGCCTCTTTCCCACTCACGAGTCCTGGGTCCTGCGCTGTTCCGCCCTGCAGCCGCTCTGTGCACTCGGGAGGTCCCTCAGCCTGGCCTGTGCCCCCTCATAGTCTGGGACTCCTCTGGGGATGTCCACCTGCTGGCGTGCCTGACCAGGCTGGGTGAGGGGCTGATGGCTGTTTGCAGGCTGGCCAAGCCCCCCAGGAACGTCCCTCACCCCATTGGGTTGTGGCCAGCGTGGGTGACGGGCTGATTGGCCCTTTCAGGCTTTAAGGCTGCCCACAGCTCCCATTGACCCAATGTCCCAGCAAGGCTGGCTGGACACAGGTTTCTGGGGTTTGTTTATCTTCTATAATTGATGCTGTTCCTTTAAGGCGAGGCCTAGACATGTAACGAAACCTCCTCTCTGCTTCAGCTCGTGGCCTCTATAATGAAACAATGTTGTTACTCATGTTGTTACTCTTAGACTCAGGCCCAGCCTGCTGGCCTGCTGTTTCCTTCAGCTCCCGAGGATTCTATGATTTATACATTGTTGCAAACATGTTGCAAACGTGTTTTGCTTTCAGGCAAGGATAAGCGAGCCAGCGCACAGGCAGTTTCACTTTCACTCCTGCCGCAATGGAAGCTGCCGTTTACTTCGTGAGTGGCGGCCGCCATGTTGGCTGGGCTAATTTGCATACAGTCGCTCTGATTGGCTGTTGGGCGCCCCAAAGAAACGGTCAATTTCAATATTACGCTTTTATTAGTTAAGATGGTATTGAGGCTCAGTAAATGACATTAATTGGTGCAAAGTTCAGGGATGGAGATTGGATGTGAAAAGGCTTTGTTAAAAATGCCACCCAAATAAGTGTGTATACAATGGAGGTTTTGTACTACAGAAATCCCTCTTTATATACAGTTTTGCTTTCCACAGTTTCAGTTACCTCTGGTCAACTGTGGTACAAGACTATTAAATGGAACATTTCAAAAGTAAACAATTCATGTTCTAAATTGAGCTCTATTCTGAGTAAGTGTGATGAAATTTTATGCTATCCAGCCCATCTGGGATGTAAATCTTCCCTTTATCCAGTGTATCCATACTCTATACACTATCTTCCCATTACTCACTTGATAGCTGCATTGGTTATCAGGTCAACTGTCACTGAATTGCAGTGCTTGTGTTCAAGTAAAATTATTTTAATAATAGCCCCACATTGCAAGAGTAGTGATGCTGGCAATTGGAATATACCAAAGAGAAGCTGTAAAGTACTTCCTTGAAATAAAAAGGTGAAAGTTCAGGGCTTAATAAGGAAAGAAAAAATGAAATGTTGATGTTGCTAAGAGCAACAGTAAGATTCAGTCTTCTGCCTGTGAAATTATGGAAGAAAAAAGAAATTCTTACTAGTTTTGTTCTTATACCTCAAACTGCAAAAGTTACAAGTACATGGTAACTGCCTAGTTAAGATGGAAAAGGCACTAAAGTTGTGGGTGGAAGATAGGAACAGACAGTGTGTTCTGATTGATGGCAATGTGTTGCTCCAGAAAGCATTGAGCCTATACAAAGACTTCAGTAGGGGCTCCCCTAAAACAAGTGATACCAAGTGATTTACTGTAAGTAAAAGATGGTTATATAGATTCAGGAATAGATATGGATTGAAAAGTATAGAGATTACTTGGGAGAGATCACATTCACATAACTATTAAAGTATATTCTTATGTTCTATTTTATTAATGTTACCAGAGGCCTGGTGCATGAAATTTGTGTATGGGAATGGAGGGAAGCAGGCCCTGCTGGGTGCTGCCTACGGAACCCTTTGCCTGCTGGGCTTATGTTGCCGGGGTGATGCCGCCAGCATCCTCCCAGCTGCTATAGGCGCCGCCATATTTGTTGTGGAGTGACGGTTAATTTGCATATTACTCTTTTATTAGATAGAATTAATCTCTTATTGTGCCTAATTTTTAAATTAAACTTTATCATATGTATGTAGGGGAAAAAACATAGTATACAGGGTGTTCCCAAATGATGTGTACACACTTTAACAGCTGATAGGTCAATTTTGAAAATGAAATGTATTTTCGTAAATACTGCCTTTATAATTATTCGAAGGTGTGTATATATTTTTGAGGACACCCTATATATAGGATTCAGTACTATCTATGGTTCCAAGCATCCACCAGGAGACTACTGTACTGACTATTATTTAGTCAGAAGTTTCAGAAAACTGTTATAATGGGAGGCAGGTGCATGCAAAATATGAAATTTGGATTTGAAGTCTTAGCTTTGGTGCTACTTGCATCTGTTTTCTTGGGCAACTACTTAACCTACCTGAACCTTCATCTCCATATTTGGAGAAGGGCTTCTGGAATGTTAGAATAAGGACCTCTTAAAATCCACTTCTCCATACAAGCAGAGAACACTGGTAAAATTTGTCAAAATCAGCTTTTTCAGAACTCTGGAAATTAACCGAAGGATTGCAACAATCCAAGGAGTGCTTATTCAAGAAAAACAGCTGAATGTCAGCAAGAATAAAGAGCTTTGTGGCATTTTAACTTGCCTAATTTCCTTTTTCTTCTCTTCAGGTCTGTAGTAGTTGTGAACACCACCAACAGCCTCACAATCAGAGTAGCTCTGAGACTCAGCAGACTAGCAGCCACTTGAAGGGGGCAGAATGGGTTTGTAGCTGCCCCCAAAGTCAATATCCTCAGAAAACTGTCAGTCTTCGACCTATGTGGTAGCTCCCAGGAAAGGTGCCATTCTCAGGGCTTTTTATTATTGACCTGTGAAAACTCTTATTCCTAGGATACTGGTTGAAAACACCAGCAACAGTTGTTTAATATTAGAGTCATATGAGTTGAGGCTAATAAGAAGCTTATCTGAAAAACTTGAAAAGGAAAAGCTGGTGAATGAGATGTCCATAGAGGACTTTGAAATACCCTAACATTGCCCTAGCTGGTTTGGCTCAGTGGATAGAGCATAGGCCTACAGACTGAAGGGTCCCTGGTTTGATTCTGGTTAAGGGCACATGCCTGGGTTATGGGCTTGATCATCAATAGAGGGTGTGCAGGAGGCAATCAATCAATGATTCTCTCTCATCATTGATGTCTCTCTCCCTTTCTCTCTGAAATCAATAAAAATATATTTTAAAAAAGAGAAATACCCTAACATTACTGGAGGTTTAAAAGTACTCACAAATGTGCAGAGCAGTATCCATGCCCAGGAAAGACCTAAGCAGGCCTCTCATCTCTGGTTGGCCTTAAGGCTCTGCAAAAGCAGGAAGTAAAGGCTAGAGTTTTAATTTGCTTTTCATAGCAATGAAGGTGTGCCCCAAATTTAATGAAAAACATTAATCTACATATCCAAGAAGTTCAGCAAATTTCATGTAGGATAAACTCAAAACTCATACCTAGACACATCATAATTAAAATGCCAGGTTAAAGACAAAAAGAGACATAGGGAAAGGTGAGATCTGCGATCCAGGCTGGAGAGAGAAATGCGCAACAGAAGCTAGAGGTTCAGGGGAAGTCTCCACCCCACAAAATCTGTTCCTGTTGGGGCTAGCATGATCTGTGAATTTGGAAGGGGATCTGCGAGGCTGCTGGCAGAAGGGAACTCTAAAAATCAACCCATAGCTGACTGAGCGCAAAAAGGCAGCATGAAATTTTAGCCAGTGTGCCAGCTGCTTAGTACCAGGGGAAAAAAGATGAGCACAGAGACATTCACAGAGTTGTGCACAGTACTGAAGGGTCAAAGTCATGAGTTTGAGCACTTACTCTGGCTCTCTTTAAATCCTTTTGAGTACTAAGCCCAGTATATAGGATCACCCAATGGGGGACACTATAACACACTGCAGGAGAAAGTTATTTTTGTGGAACCTGGGGATCAGAGCATGGAGTAAGGATCAGAGAACCAGCTCTGGGGCAGTCCATTCTCCCAAATCAAGTGTGACAGGGAAAACAAAAGCTAAATACTGGCTAGAGAGGACTTATAGCCCCAGAGGTCAATCCAGAAACACTGCCACCCAGGAGTTGAATTATAATTTGACTCTTGTGTAAATACAACTAAAGGAGTCTAAGAAACAAAGAAACACAGCCTGCTTCAAAATCAGGACAGTGGCTTACAACACAGAGAAGCAGTGGAACCCAGGAACTTCAATACTGCCCTGACTGCCTGACAGGAAACAGGCATGCCAAATAGAACAGTACAGGAAGTGAATGACATTCACTACTGCACATTTTTATTTTTTTATCTTTTACTTAGGAAACTAAATTTTTTTCTTTTGTTCTCACTTGACTTTATGTTTTTAATTATATTTTTATTTTTAATCAGTATTATTACTACTACTATTTTACTTTTTTTAAAAATGTCATTTTATTTTCTCTTTATTTTATTTTATTTTACTTTGGGATTAGTGTTCTACATTCTATTGCCATTTTTCCTTTGGCATCATTTTACTCTATCTCAACTTTACCTTTATGCCAACACTCTCGTTCTCATTTTTCCCATTTTGTTGTCCTATTTCTCTTACCCTATTCCTGCTTTAGATTTTCCCTATTCATTCTTTTTACCCTGTTAAAAATTCATCCTACTTCTATGTCTAGTTTCTGATACCCTGCTCTAACTCCATACACATCTCTCTTCCCTTTTTTGTTGTTGTTATTGTTTTTATGTTCTAGGTGTTTTTTTTGTTGTTGTTGTTTTATTTTGCCTTGCTTTCTCTCTGTCCTATTGTTATTGTTTACTTGATAGTTGATTAAATTTTTTTTGTGCTTGTGTGTGAGATTCTCTTTTTTGTTGTTGTTGTTTGTGTTTTGCTTCGGTTTTTCCGATCCTCACTTGTTATTAGTCGTTGTTTGTAGTTTGCATTTTTAGGGATTAGTGGTTGTTCTATTGCAGTTTTCTCCCAATATAGTTTTTGCCCCCCCTTCTTTTTTTATTCTCTTTTCTCTCTCATGTTTTTTCCTATTCTCAATATCATTTTGTCTTTCTTTTTTTTTCTTATTCCCTAATTCAGTTTTCTCTGGTGGTCACCTTTTTTTGATGTTTTTAGTATTGTGAATACATTTGTGTTCAGTGCCTTGTGTGTTGTGCCTTGTTGTGTTGTATTTTGTGCCTTTAAATCAACATAGGAGAGAGAGAGCTACATAACCAGACACCCGGAGAAGAGAGATCATGGGGAGACAAAGAAACAACCCACATATGAAAGAAAAAGAGGCATCACCAGAAAAGAAAGTAAACAAAATGGAGGCAAGCAATATGTCAGAGAAAGAATTCGAATAAATGGTCATAAGGTTGCTGAAAAGAATGGAAGACAAAATCAACAATATGTTTAAGAACCAAAAGGATATGAAGAAGAACCAAAAAGAAATGAAAAGTGACATCACTGCTATAAAGAACTCAATGGAAAGCATCAACAGTAGACTAGAAGAAGCAGAGGACCACATCAGCGAGCTAGAAGACAAGGTAGGAAAAAATACCGTTTCTAGAGCAGCATCTAGAAAAAAAAATTAAAAACAGGAGGAGAGCCTAAGGGAACTTTGGGACAAAACAAAACAAAACAACATCTGCATAGTAGGAGTGCCAGAAGCAGAGGAAACTGAGCAAGGAATAGTAAACATGTTTGAAGAAATAGTGACAGAAAACTTGCCTGATATAGGGAAGAAAAAAACTCATACAAATCCAAGAAGCTTATAGAGTTTTAAATAAAATGAATCCCAAAAGACCAACACCAAGGCACATAATTAAATGGGCAAACACCAACGACAAAGTAAGAGTCTTAAAAACTTCCAGAGAGAGACAGAAAGTTACCTACAAAGGATCCCCCATCAGCCTGGCAAGTGATTTCTCAACAGAAACACATCCGGCCAGAAGGGAATGGAATAAAATATACAAAGTCACGCAAAGGAAGGGTCTGAATCCAAGAATACTATATCCAGCAAGGCTATCAATCAAATTTGAGGGTGCAATCAGGAGCTTCACAGACAAAAAAGAACTAAGGGAGTTTACTACCACCAAACCAGCAATGCAAGAAATGCTAACGGGTCTGCTGTAAAAAGAAGAAATAGGAAATGAAGAAGGAACACTGGTGTAAAGAATAAAAATGGTGACAAAGTACCTATCAATAATAACGTTAAATGTTAATGGATTAAATGCCCTAATCAAAAGACATGGGGTAGCTGAGTGAATAAGAAAACATGACTCATATATCTACTGTCTACAGGAAACTCACCTCAGAAAAAAGGGCTCACACAGACTGATGGTGAAGAGATAGAAAAAGATTTTTCAGGTGAATGGAAATGAAAAAAAAGCTGGGTTGGCCATACTTATATCTGACAAATTAAATCTCAAAGTGAAGGACATAAGAGATAAAGAAGGCCATTTCATGATATTAAAGGGAGCAATTCAAGAAAATATAACTCTGGTAAACATATATGCATCCAATACAGGAGCACACAAATACATAAAAAATCTTCTGGAGGATATCAAGGGAAAGATTGATAGCAATACAGTCATAGAAGGGGACTTTAATACCCCACTATCATCATTGGACAAATTCTCTAAACAAAAAATCAGCAAAAAAACATCAATCCTAAATGATGCACTAGATCAGATGGAATTAATTGACATCTTCAGAACATTTCACCCCAAAGCCACAGAATATACATTCTTCTGTGATGCGCATGGGTCACTTTCAAAGATAGACCATATATTGGGTCACAGGCAAAGTCTGTTCAAATTCAAGAAGATACAAATCATATCAAGCACCATCTCAGATCACACAATGGCATAAAACTAGAAATCAACTACAATAAAAACAATTAAAAAAAATTAAACACCTGGAGGCTAAATAGTATGCTATTAAACAATGACTGGGTTACCAGAGAGATCAAAGAAGAAATAAAATGCATCATGGCAACAAACAACAATGAAAACACAACAATCCAAAATCTATGGGACATAGTGAAAGCAATCTTGAGAGGAAAGTTCATAGCAATACAAGTCTACTGCAAAAAAATAAGAATCAATAATAATAAAATACCTAACCCTACAACTCAAAGAGTGAGAAAGAGAGCAACAAGAAAAGCCCAGCATAAGCAGAAGGAAGGAAATAATAAAGATCAGAGTAGAGATAAATGAAATAGAGACCAAAAAAAATAATAATACAAAGGATCAACAATACTGAGAGCTGGTTATTTGAAAGTATAAACAAGATTGATGAACCTCTAGCCAGGCTCATCAAGAAGCAAAGAGAGGACCCAAATAAACAAAATCAGAAATGATAGAGGTTGAATAACTGATCCCACAGAAATACAAATGGCTATGAAAAAATATTATGAACAACTCTATTCCAACAAAAAAGACAACCTAGATGAAATGGACATATTCTTCGAAAAATACAAGTTCCCAAAACTCAACCAAGAAGAATGAAAAAACCTGAATAGGCCAATAACTACTGAAGAAATTGAAATAGCGATAAAAAATCTTCCAGCAAACAAAAGCCCTGGTCCGGATGGCTTTAGAGGGGAGTTCTACCAAGCATTCAAAGAAGAACTAAAACCTATCCTCTTAAGACTATTCCAAAAAATTCAAGAGGAAGGCACACTTCCAAGCTCTTTCTATGAAGCCAGCATTACCCTAATTTCAAAACCAGATAAAGACACCACAAAAAAACAGAACTACAGGCCAATATCCTTGATGAACATAGATGCTAAAATCCTCAACAAAATTCTAGCAAATCAGATTCAGCAATACATTAGAAAGATCATACACCATGACCAACTGGGATTTATTCTAGGGATGTAAAGCTGGTACAATATCTGCAAATCAATAAATGTAATACATCACATAAACTGAGAGATAAAAATCACATAATCATATCAATAGTGCAGTAAAAGCATTTGACAAAAATCCAACACCCTTTCTTAATAAAAACTCTTAGCAAAGTGGGAATAGAGGGTTCATACCTCAACATAATAAAAGCCCTATATGACAAACCCACAGCCAACATCATACTCAATGGGCAAAAATTAAACCCATTTCTCCTAAGAACAGGAACAAGAAAAGGATGCCCACTCTCACCACTCTTGTTCAACATAGTACTTGAAGTACTAGCCATAGCTGTCAGACAAGAAGAAGAAATAAAAGGCATCCAAATTGGAAAAGAAGTAAAACTGCCCTTATTTGAAGATGACATGATGCTACACATAGAAAACTGCAAAGACTCCATCAAAAAACTACTAGACCTAATAAATGAATTTGGCAATGTAGCAGAATATAAAATTAGCACCTAGAAATCTATGGCCTTTACACCAATAATGAACTCACAGAGAAATGAAAACAACAATCGCATTTACCATTGCACCAAAAAAATTAAGATACCTAGGAATAAACGTAACCAAGGACATAAAAGACCTATACTCGGAAAACTACAGGACATTGAAAAAAGAGGTAGAGGAGGATATAAACAAATGGAAGAACATACCATGTTCATGGATTGGTAGAATCAACATCATTAAAATGTCCATGCTAACTAAAGCAATCTATAGATTCAATGCAATACCTATTAAAATGCCAATGGCATATTTCAAAGATCTGGAACAAACTCTCCAAAAATTCATCTGGAGTAAAAAAGACCCCTAATAGCCACAGCTATCCTGAGAAAGAAAAACAACATTGGAGGGATCACAATACCAGACATCAAATTATATTACCAAGCCATGATTCTCAAAACTACCTGGTTCTGGCAAAGAACAGATGACATATAGACTAATGGAACAGAATAGAGGACCTAGAAATTGACCCAAGCCATTATACTCAATATTTGACAAAGGAGGCAAGAGCATACAATGGAGTCAAAACAACTGCTTTAATAAATGGTTCTGGGAAACTAGATACATGCAAAACAATGAAACTAGATTATCAACTTTTACACCATACACAAAAACGAACTCAAAATGGCTAAAGAACTTAAATGTAAGACGGTAAACCATAAAAATCCTACAAGACTCCACAGGCAGCAAAATTGCAGACATATATCATAGCAATATCTTTACAGACACAGCTCTTAGGGCAATGGAAACTAAGGAGAAAATAAACAATTGGGACTACATCAAAGTAAAAAACTTCTGCACAGCAAAATAAACCATCAACAAAACAACAAGAAAGCCCACTGCATGGGAGAACATATTTGCCAATGTTATCTCTGATAAGGGTTTAATCTCCAACATTTACAAGGAACTCATTCAACTTAACAAAAGGAAGATTAAACAGTCCAATAAAAAAATGGGCAAAGGAGCTAAATAGACACTTTTTGAAAGAGGACATTCAGAAAGCAAAGAGACACATGAAAACATGCTCAAAGTCACTAATCATCCGAGAGATGCAAATCAAACCAACAATAAGGTACCATCTCACACCTGTCAAAATGGCTATCATCAACGAATCAACAAATGACAAGTGCTGGTGAGGATGCGGAGAAAAAGGAACCCTCCTTCACTGCTGGTGGGAATGCAGACTGGTGCAGCCATTGTGGAAAACAGTATGGCACTCCCTTAAAAATTGAAAAGTGGAACTGCCATTTGACCCAGTAATACCACTTCTAGGACTATATCCCAAGAAAACAGAAACACCAGTCAGAAAGGATATATGCACCCCTATGTTCATAGCACCACAATTTACCATAGCTAAGATTTGGAAACAGCCTAAATGCCCATCAACAGATGAATGGATTAGAAAACTGTGGTACATCTACACAATGGAATACTATGCTGCTGTAAAAAATAAGAATTCTTACCATTTGCAGCAGCATGGATGGAACTGGAGTGCATTATGCTAAGTGAAATAAGCCAGGCAGTGAAAGAAAAAACCATATGATCTCACTCATTTATGGATAATAAAGAACATTATAACCTGATGAACAAAAAGATAAATACAGAGGGAGAGAAGCATTGAACAGACTGTCAAATTACAGCAGGAAGGCTGGGGAGTATTGGGGGCGAGGAGTAAGAGATCAACTGAAGGACTTGTATGCATGCATATAAACATAACCAATGAACACAAGACACTAGGAGGGTGTGGTGAGGGCATGTGCGGGCCGGGGGGTGGGAGGGAGGGGAGGCCAGGGAAGGTCAATGGGGGGAAAAAGGAGACATATATACTACTATTTGTAATACTTTAAACAATGAAATTTTAAAAAAAGACAAAGACTCCTAAAAGTAGCAAGAGTAATAAAGCAGTTAGTTACCTACAGGGGAGTGCCCATAAGACTAAGCTGATTTCTCAACAGAAACTCTGCAGGCCAGAAGGAATTATATGAAATATTCAAAGTGATGAAAAGCAAAGACCCACAACAAAGATTGCTCTACACAGCAGAGCTACCACTTAGAAGAGGAGAGAGAAAGAGTTTGCCAGACAGACCAGCAGATATGACTCAGTGGTTGAGCTTTGACCTATGAACTAGGTGGTTATAGTTTGATCCCTGGTCAGGTCTAATGCCTGGGTTGTGGGCTTGATCCCGAGTAGGGGACATGCAGGAGGTAGCCAATCAATGATTCTCTGTTATCTTTGATGTTTCCATCTCTCTCTTCCTCTCTGAAATCAATAAAAATATATATATTAAAAAAAAAGTTTCCCAGACAAAAAAGCTGAAGGAGTTCATCACTACTAAGCAAGTACTACAGGAAGTGTTAAAAGCATTTGTTTAGGATTTATTTAAGTAGAAAAGATAAAAAATATGAGTAAGAAAATATAGAAAAGAAAAAATTCTCATGGACACAGGCAAATGTAGTAAAAGCGGTGGAGCAACCAACTACAAAGTTAGTACACAAAGGTGAAAAAGGCAAAAGTAGGAAGATTATGTGCATTTATAATAATATTTAAAGGGATACACAGAAACACACACATACAAAAGAAGTAAAAAATAATGACGAATATATAAACATGGAGGGGGGTGAGTAGAAGTGGTAGTGATTTTAGAATGTGTTCGAACTTCAGCAACCATCAACTTAAAATTAATGACTAGGACAGCAAGATGGCGGCATAAGGTAAACACCGTAAATGCAGCCGTGAAAAACTATTTCGGAATAACCAAGAAAAGAAAACACGAACACCACTCACACCCACAGGAAGGCTGGCTGAGTGAAAATCCTACAACTAGAAAAGAGTCTGAGACTCGGAGGAGCGGCGGAAGCAAAGTACAAAGACAAAGGTACGGAGGCGCG
>PVJC01030302.1:0-21240 GCA_004026665.1 Murina feae | reverse complement strand
AGTTGGGGGCAATTAAGATGGCGAGGGGCCAGTTGGGGGTGACCAGGCTGGTGGGGGGGCAGTAAGGGGTGACCAGGCTGGTGGGGTGGGGCAATTAGGAACGACCAGGCCAGGACAGAGGGGGAATTGGGGGCGACCTGGCTGGCAGTGGGGGGCAGTTAGGGGTAACAAGGCTGGCGGAGGGAACAGTTAGGGCAATAAGGCCAGCAGTGGGGAGGCAGTTAGGGGCAACCAGGCAGGCAGGCAGGTGAGTGATAAGGAGCCAGCGGTCTAGGAATGTGAGAAGGATGTCCGACGGGTCATGGATTGGAGAGGGTACAGGCTGGGTCAGGGACCCCCCCCCCCCATTCACAAATTTTGTTCACCAGGCCTCTAGTTTTATATATTGTAGGATAAAGCTAAGAGCACTGTATAGTAAAAATTAAATTGAAAATATCATATATTCATAATTTAAAAATTACGTTAGTATTTTCCATTTCTGACCATTGAAATGACCTAGAAACAATATTGCCTCAGTATTAACGAACACCATGACACCCAGAGCTTGGCCTTTAATTCCAGTATCAGCATACCTGTAAGGATTCAAATTTCATGGGGGGGACAATTAGGAAAAAATGTCTAAAATGCCTAAAAAAGGCTCCCTCAAGAGATGGTGAAAAAAAGAAAGAAAAGTTGGGAACCATTGTGGTATGCTGAAACTGCCTCCTTTTAGGAAATGCTAAAACACTTTACACTCCTGCCAACAGAGGGAGACTTGTTTCCTCTTATTAATAAGTCCTCAGATCCAGAAAACTGGAAAAATATGTTTTTATTCAAATCTTTTTTTCTTTTATTAGTGATATTTTATTGTTATTTTTTAAAAACAGGGTCCTGTACAATTATTTTTCTGTTTTTTTCAAGTTGTATTTTTGGGGGATTGGTTTCATTTTAAGAGGAGAGACCAATTCTAGCCTACTCATTGCTCGGTCTACTTCTGCAGTAGCAGTTTATCCCTTTGCAATGTTAGCTTTGCCCGGTGTCTTGAATCTCTCTGCAATTCTACTCAGTCATCTCCCGTTTATATTCACATCCTGGGTTTCTCATCTTGGCTCTTTTTCGGCCTTATGAACATTCTACAGGTGCTTTAAAATAGCCAGATGATATTGCATTTTACTTACGTTACCAAGTAATAACTGCAAGGTTCTTTTGTCTAATGCAGAAGACTCATCTAAGATCTGTTTCCGATGATCTTTCCAGATTTGAAATAGTGTGTTCATTGATTCCCACCATCACACAAGGAAGCATCTGTTCCAAAGCAGGCCACGTGAAGAGAGAAGGCAAGGGGTGGGCATGTGAGATGAATGAATCCTTCCTTGGATGTACCTTTGGAAGGGGGTGTGTGTTGCTGCTGTGCAGGGCTCCTACTAGAGTCCCAGTTTCAAAGTCTTTCACCTAATTACCTCTGCTCTCCTGAGAGATATTCCCCCCACCCCCCGTCCCTGTGTTGCTTTCTTATTTTCAAATCCAATGAAGTACCTGAATAGCTACAGTTCTTGGACTTCACTGCTATCAGGACTCTCTCTGTATGTTCCCACCTATAAAGCTTTACCCACGAGCCATTGCCACCCAGAAAGTAGCAAGATTCAGCTAGCATCCCCTCCTCCTTACTTACTGCCATGTCTTTGTATTTCTGTTCAGATATACACTGAGTGGCCAGGTTATTATGACCACCTAACATTTGTAGGCAAATTAACCATACACTGCATCGTATGAGATATGGAAGCCAAAGGCCCGTTCGAACACCTTTGCTGTCTGCAGTTACCAAAATAAAACGTCTCCAATTCACACAGGAACACAAGGGTTGGACAGTTGAGCATTGGAAAAAAGTCATGTGGTGTTCATATTGTACAGGAGAGATTTCAAGAACATGATGGAGACTTTACCTTGCTTAGGTGGCCCCCACAATCACCAGATCTCAATCCAATTGAGCATTTGTGGGACGAAGTTAAAAGAGCCATCAGGCAGCGGGTTCCACAACCATCAAATCTCACAGAACTGGACAGTTCTATTCATCAGGCATGGTGTCAGATTCCTTGCATCACCTTTCAACATCTCGTGGAATCAATGCCAAGAAGAATCGCCACAGTGTTGAAGGCAAAAGGTAGCCCTATGAAGTACTAATGGGGTGGTCATAATAATCTGACCACTCACGTTCAAATATATCCCATGGTCAAAGGCTGTTAAATCGCATTGTTTACCCATATCTTCAGAAAAAAATCACTTCTACTGTCGTGGTAAACAACCTGCTTCCCTATTTATAATGGTCAGGTCCTCTAGCAACTTCAATGTGAAAATATAGCTAATTTGCCTACAAACGTCAAATGGTCATAATAATCTGGTCACTCAGTGTAGGTTGACAATGGCAGGAGAGTGTAGGATTGTTGGTGGGGAGTAAAGTTCCTCATCTTCCAGTGCTTCAGGGGTGGCCCGGGTTATGGGCCAGAATGCCAATTAGTTCAGTGTCTTTGGACAGATGTTTGGGGGATGAAAAATGTCTTCTTAGTTTTTGTTCTTTTGATTTTATTTTTAAGAGTAATTTTGTTCATGAAGTAGAGTTTGAGGTTGCTATAAACTGAAGTTTGGGTAGATTTATCTTAATCAAATCTTTGTGTAACCTCTGATTCTTTCATCCAAGATTGATGAAGCAATCTGTATCTCAGTTTTATGAGTTTTTGTGCTTTGTGAGTATTTAAGGGAGAAGGTAGGGAGACAATATCATTTCAAGCTGAAAATGCTGCACCCATCCATGCCCATTGGTACCTCCCTTGAAGCCACTCGGAGCAGATACAGTTACCCGCATTTCTCACATAATAAAACAATCTTGTCCAAACTGGGACACAGCTTTTCTTTGCACAAAACCCCAAACTTATTGAATCATAATGTCTGGGAATGGAGCCCAGGAAGTAGCATTTTTTAAAATAAGTTTACTGACTGTTTCCAAAGTGCAGCAGTATCTGGGAACTTCTGGCTAATACTTTTCTATTTTGAGATTATTGTTTTGTTTTCCCTGTTATTCTCACCTTATAAAATTAAGCCACACGAAATGGGTCTGGAGTAATATATGACCTGACTGAGAGTCTCGTCTTCAAGTGATGGTGAGCTCAAGCACACAAGTAGTCCTTTGCTATAAGAACCACAAACCCAGCACCTTCTCTTGAGTCAGAATCAGTGAGATATCTCTAAGTCTCCAATGACCATCCCGAGACCTCCCTCAGCAATCCTTATCTAAGGTTATATAAGGGCTATAGCCCCCCTTCTGTTGAATCAAACTCCCTTCTGTCTACCTGAAATAGTAAAGGAGGAGCTCTAAAGGCAGGAGGGCACAGTGATGATGGATACAGATGCATTTCAATCCACTCAGGGATGTTTTCTCTAGTGACAGCTCGTTCTCTTTGAATAATACATAGTTTTGAAGTCATTAATCATTATGTTCTTTGTATCCTCTGGGAAGATGAGCTCTGAATCGAGAGCCCTCAAATATTTGTTTCCTTGTGTTTAACAAGTTTGGGGTCTTTGTTGATAGGGCTGTGTGTGGGTTGTTTTCAAAAAGTGGCTATAATTATTCCCCTCCCTGTATCTCAGTTTTTGAGAGGTGACTTCATCATTCCTCCCACTGAGGGGTGGAGCCTGTTTCCCCACCACCGGGTCCAGGCTGGGCTTGTGACTCAGTTTGACCATGAGAAGGTGGATGAAGTGCTCTGTGTTAGTTCACAGTCTCGGCTCAAGAGGCCTTGTGTGATTCACCTACATTATCGGGAGCAATAAGCCCCAGCTAGCCCGCTGGATGAAGAGGGTTATGTGTCTCAGTCACCTGTCACCTCAGCTCACAGCTAGCCAACCTACCTGATCTGCAGCCAAATGTGGACTTTGTGTCTCAGCCCAAATGTTGCTGACCTGCAGAATCATGAGCTACATAAATGTTGTTTAAATTTGGACATGGTCAATTATTCAGTAAAGCCAGCTGACAATGCCATCAACATGGCTACAGAAGATGGTGAAAGGCTTGGGGTGATCACATCAAAGGCATGCAGTGCTCTGTAGGAGTAATCATGCAAAATTCTTTAACTGAGTCAGGGAGGACATTTCCCTCCTGATGAGGTGGATTGTCCTTGCTGAGAGTCTCCCCATAGGCTAGCCAATGTGGTCTACTGGTGCAGTGCAGTTTGATTTAAAAAGCCTGAGTCATGGGTGAGATGACCTCAAGAATGCTGTAACCTCTGCTGGCTGACCCAAGCATCTTCTGTTTCTCGTCCTCATCTTACTCTTTGGTTGTGGAGAGAAACAGTGATTATGGGAAAATATGTCTGGGTGGGTAATACAGTGCTTACTTGATGCTCCTTCCTCAGTGTCTTCTGTTTTTGTTGTTTTTCTTAAATATAATTCACATACAATAAAACCCACCATTTAAAACTGTACAGTTCAGTTATTTTTAGTATATTCACAAGGTTGTGCAACCATTACCACTTTTTAATTTTAGAACATTTTCATCACCCCAAAAAGAAACCCCATACTCATAAACTCAGTGACTATTTTTTTTCTGTTTGCAGAATTTCAAAGATTATTTTTCTATATCAATTCCTATTGCACAATCAGAAAATATGTACATTTATGGATTATGTACATTTTCAATGGAAAAGTCAAACATTTTCAAGGAAAACAGGATGGTGTTTTGTGTTTTTTTTTTCAAGTAAAAGATCTACTCTAATAAAAGAGTAATATTGAAATTGACCATTTCTCTGGGACACCTAAGCCACGCCTACCAGCCAAGCCATGCCCACCAGCCAATCAGAGTGGCTGTATGCAAATTAACCCAGCCAAGATAGAGGCCAATCACCATGGAACTAGATCAAACAGGAGGCTTCCGTTGCACCAGGAGTAAACTGTCTGCCTCGCTGGCTGGGCCTCTCTCTGCTCAAGGCAACATAGTTGCAATTATAGAAGCCACAGAGCTGAAGCAAACAGGAGGCTTCCATTGCACCAGCAATGGAGGAAATGTCTGCCTAGGCTGGCTGGGCCTCTACTAAGGCAACATTGTTTCAATTATAGAAGCTACGGAGTTGAAGCAAACAGGAGGCTTCGTTACCTGCCTAGGCCTCAGCTTAAAGCAACAGTATTTCAATTATAGAAGATAAATAAACCCTAGAAACCTAATTCCAGCCAGCCTTGCTGGGACGTAGGGTCAGTGGGAGCTGTGGGCAGCCTGAAAGCCTGAAAACAGCCCTCAGCCCTGCACCCAGGCTGGCCAGGTGCCCCAGTAGGGACCCAAAACCTAAAGGGACTGTAGGCAGCCTGAAAACAGCTCTCAGCCCATCACCTAGGCTTGCCATACACCAATGGGGTGAGGGTCCACACTGGGGGGCTTGGCCAGCCTGTAAACAGCCATCAGCCCCTCACCCAGGCTGGCCAGGCATGCCAGCAGGTGGACATCCCTAGAGGGGTCCCAGACTGCGAGAAGGCACAGGCCAGGCTGAGGGACCTCCCGAGTGCACAAATTTTTGTGCACCGGGCCACTAGTATAGAAATAAAAGCAATGCAGGAAAAAAAAAAAAAGCTATATGTAAAATAGTATGTAAAATCCACTTTTACTCCCATCTTCATGGAAACAACTGTTGTTTTCAGTTTGGAGTATGCTTTTCTAGAAGAGTATGTTTTTACAGATATTAAAACTCATCTACATAGAGCTTTAATAGTTTTAACCTTTTCCCTGTTGGCAGTCACCCCAAAGAATGAAGAGATTAGTAATCATCCCAGTTGATGTGATAATGAATTGTTTCAAAACCACCTCATAATTGATGGCAAGTGAAAGTATTGTGTACCCATTAAAATATGCATGATTGGTGAAATAAAATACATTTGAAACCTTCAAAAATTTTTAATTATTATTATTTTTATTATAAAAATATTAATGGCATTTTGCAGAACATTTGAAAACTATAGAGAATAAAATAAAAATGACCCTCAATCAGACCCAAAATTAATTTGTGTATTTCTTTTAAACATTTATTTTTTATATTTTAATTGAAACAAACTTCAGCTTTGATCATTGTGAGTTTGGTAGAAATTTATATTTACACTGTAAAAGTTATCAGTTGTGGTATTGTTAAAATCATGACCTGCTTTGATGTCTCATGGTACACGTGTACACTTGTGGGTGCCTTTTACTAAAAACTTTCAACAGGCCGTGAGAACTTGATTAGAATGCCACTAGAAAGTGCTTTTCATCACACCTGCTAATGAAATGTTTCTCCCTGAGATGAATTATTTTTGACTATTTCTGATAAGTTTCTCTGATAAATGGTATTATGGCACTACTCTGAGAAATGTCTACAGAAAAAAAGCTGTAGATTTTTCAATTTATGCTCATTTGTGATTCAAAAGCTGTTTTTATTATAGGAATTTTATACTGTGTTTTAAGTCTGTTTCATTTCTGGTCATTTTTCATGTGCATTTCAGTTTTTAAAACCTTATTTTCACAATACAGTGTTTTAGATAATCATTATCTTTGTATGAGAGACAATGAGCCCCCAGAATCATTGATCATGCATGGTGATATCTTATTTTATGGGCAGATTAACACTGTAAACTATCTTTTCAGAAATAATGTGCTGGAATAAGACTTAATAACATATTTATAATTGATCATGTTGGAAAAGAGGAGAGCAAATTACCCAAACATCATGCCGGTAATAGTTGATAAAACACAGATCATAAAATATTCACTCTTTAACAGAAACTTATGATTTTGTTTTGATATGAAGACATATAATTCTTGAGAGAGGAAATTTACATCTTGAGACTTCATCTCTATGGACACGTAAGAGCTAACCTCACAGTTAATTCAGAGTGGAGTCCCTCTCTGTGTCTAGGCTGTTGATGAGCTAGATAGAGTATGCACATAATAGTATATTTAAAAAGAATAAAAATACCGTTTTTTATGATGGGTAAATTTCAGGAACATTCATTACCCTAAGAGGATGACCATTTCCCATATGGGTAATTTCAAAGGAAGTGGAATAAATAAATAAACACAGTTTCCTAAAAGTGAACAATTTTGGAACAAATATATAACATACTCATTTTATTAAGTTTACAAACTAATTTTCAAACATAACCTGACAGTAAACTAAAAATACATGTGGAATGTTGTATACTTATGGTTTATGGTTGTCCTTGATCTATTAACTCTGCCCCGCCTTTTTTTTGGCCAGGGACTATAATTTAATCATCAAACAACACAGATTATTATGTACTTTGGATCCTTTGCTATCCTTGGTAGCATGCATATGTAGCAGAAGGAAATCTTTATCTAGGGCTCTGCAAATATGTAAACCTTGCTCTCCTTTTTTTGTGGTTTTTACTGATGTCTTGGCTTTTCACTGTTAAAAATATAGGCTATATAGACACACCTATATATAATTAGAGGCCTGGCACAGGAAATTTGTGCACGGGTAGGGCCCCTAGGCCTGGCCTGCGATCAGAGCCATCTTCCCCGGCTGGCCGCAGCCGGCCCCACTCCCCACTGCCACCAGTTGCTCTCTGTGTGTGAGGCCACCAGTGGGGTTATCAGGGCCCTGGGGCCACCTGCATCTGCCTCCACCCACCCCCAGTTTCCAGTTTCCCATTGGGGCCTAAAGACTGGGGGCAGCTCCTGTGTTGAGCGTCTGCCCTCTGGTGGTCAGTGAGCATCATAGCCGACCGATTGTCCCACCATTAGGTCGATTTGCATATTATGCTTTTATGTAGGTATAGATTGTACATTTATGAGAGAGAGAGAGAGAGAGAGAGAGAGAGAGAGAGAGAGAGAGAGAGAATGAGAGTTCATTTACACAGATATCCATCTGAGCCATGCTTCCATGATGAGTTTGTTTCTTGGTGCTGACAAGCATCTGCTCCATACTCCTGGTGCTTCCCTACCATCTGCAAAGTCTCTGGATTATGCTGCATTCATTCTCCAGTGACTATTCCAATCTGCCTTTGTCTCCGTGTCATGGAATCTGAGGCACTGTTTCAATCAGATACAACTTTCTTTTCCATCCCTTCTTTGAGGGAAGTTTATTTGGAAGGCTTTTAGGAAGCTTAATTACATTTCCATTTACCCATTTGAAAATAAGTTCAATGGCATTTCATTTACATCACCCATGTTTTCACTATTCCCCCTCGCCTCCTCCAACATGCCTTGTGAGAGGGACAAGGAAAAAGATGCATTAAGTTGTATATCTTATGCAGAAATTTCAAAATGTACTGACAGATTGCAGAAATAAATGCTGAATGATAACAATGTTTACACTTGATAATGAGATAATTTATTAGTAAATTAGTGAGGCATTGCTTTCCCTGATTTGTAAATGAGGAAGCAGAGTCAGAAAAGGATAGTTTCTCTTCCCAAGGTCACATCTTTCTCTGACAGAGCCAGGAAAAGAGATACAATTTTTCCCTACTTTATCTTCTGTTTAGTCTGCTGAGTCACTAAAATTTTGCAAGTACAAAAAGATCATAGAGAAGGTAAGCTATGCCATTGTTGAGTGATTCAAATGTATCCACATTGCCCTTCATTGTAAAGTAAAAAAAAAACATAGGACTGACTGATTTGTTTGCATTTTAGACAAATGCTTCAGCGATTTTTAGTTTTTATCTGGAATGAAGAATGGACTCTCTCTTTGAACTTTCATAGGCTGTCTGCATGAGAAAAGGGCACAGTAACAGTGGGATGGATCATAATGAAAACCCTGAAGCAACCTGTATTTGCAAAATTTTTACTCAGGATATTCCAGCTTAGATAAGAGAAAATTCTTGCCAGGGTATATATACCTACCTCCTTTATTCTTTTACTTCTATTGATTAAGAAAAGTCAGAAATATAGGTATTGATTAACCAGTTAACAATGAATCTGTATTTTAATGTTGACATTAAAAATGGCCAAAATTGTCTAGCTAAGTCCCATTGTCAGAATTCTAGCACAGGAAGAAGTCCCTTTTACTTCAAAGGGGATTTATTCCAAAATAAAAGACTCACGAGCAGAGCAGATGAGGATTTGGAAAAGTGCCTTCCTGTATTGACAATGGCTGAGCCATATCCACTTGTGCTTGGGTTGAAAAGGGTAGTGCTGTGGCAGACTTATATTCCAGAAAGCATCGGAATATGGTGCTTGAAGAGATAAGAAAGAAAATGTTGAAAGAGGTTTTTTGAGTGGTCTGCAAATGGGAAGAGACATGAGGCTGACAATGAAAATCATGTTAGAGTGCATGAGATCAACTAAAATTGGAGGTTTAGGAGCAGAGATGGATATGACAGGCTGTACTTTAAAAGCTATAAATAAGTGTAATAGTAATGAGAGGCCAAATGTAATTTATTTTCAAGCTTTTTTTTTGTAAGTCCGTTTTGAATCTGTTTACAGTTAGCTTTGGGCTGTATATGCAATGCATCAGTTAGGATATAGGTTAAGCTACTGTAAGAGAAAACCCCAAATGTAATGGCTTAGAAAAGATAGGCTGTCTTCTCTAACCGTGCAGAGGGGAGCAGTGAGCAAGCTCTGTTAACAGTGGGGTGGTGCCGCCAAATCAACACATGGCTTCCACCTCTGGATCAAAGATGGCTATTTTGGATCTAATCATCCCCAGGCCAGCAGGGAGGGAAATGGGCCAGGAAGTTCACCCACATTCCTTTCTAGGATCCTGAGCTGGAAATGGTATCTGTCTTAGTTTGCTAAGGCTGTTGTAACAAAGTACCACACTAAGTGGTTGAACATCAGAAATGTATTGCTTTCTGTCCTGGAGGCCAGAAGTCCAAAATCACGGTATTGGTACGGTTAGTTTTTAGGGCTGTGAGGAGAATCTGTTCCAGGCCTCCCTTCTCAGCTTACAGATGGCCATCTTATCTTATATATCTCTTAACATCATTTTTCTACTATGTATCTCTCAGTGTCCCTCTTTTCATAAGACACCAGTCATATTAGATAAGGGCCTTTTTAAAAAAATGTATTTTATTGATTTTTTACAGATAGGAAGGGAGAGGGATAGAGAGTTAGAAACATCAATGAGAGAGAGAAACATCAATCAGTTGCTTCTTGCACACCCCCTACTGGGGATGTGCCCACAACCAAGGTACATGCCCTTGATGGGAATCGAACCTGGGACCCTTGAGTCCACAGGCTGACGCTCTATCCACTGAGCCAAACCGGTTAGGGCAAGGGCCTTTCTTAATGACCTCATTTTAACTTGACTATCTCTGTAAGGATCCTATCTCCAAATAAGTAGACATTCTGTGGTACTGAGGATTAGAACTTAAACACACAAATTTTATGAGTGACACAATTCTGCCCACAAAGGTATTCTTCATTTTTCTCACATCCCATTGCTAAAACTTAGTCCATGCCCACAGCAAACTGCAAGAGAGGCTGAGAAATGTGATGGAAACAAAATATGGTCTTGGGGATCTTCTTGCTGATGAGCCAATGGGGAAGGTGTTAGTATAGACAGAGGAATTCTCTCTGGCAGGTATAAACAAAGAGAAGCCATCCATGTGCAGATAGTGGAAAGTGCTCTTTAGGGGGAAGGCTGGATGATCATTGGCTCAGCTCTTACTGACCCCTGGGCACTCAAGCACTGCTCCTTGCTATGGTCCTCTGATGGGTCCACTTGCCCATTGCTTCTGGGATTTAGGGTTTCCTCCTTCTCTGCAGTTACCCAGATATCAGCTCCTCCCTTCCATGGGTCCCATCTGGCAGCTATGTCTCCTTTGCTTCCATACTCTTCCACCAGACGCTGTGCTTCATCATCCCACACCTTCTTTATACCCCCAACACCTCAAAACCTGCTTTCTTCTTAATTGTTATGGCCCATTAAACTCAGGACTAGAGCAGGTGAAGGTATGGATTGCCTTTCCATGGAGAACAGAGAAGCCTAGATTTCCATCCTCCCCCAGGAAGTGAGGGGAAGCATCCGTATTTCATCCCTTTCATGCAGCGCAAAACAATCAGGGGAAAAACAGGTTGGTTAAGTTTATATATCTATAGAGGCTGAAACGTTCCTATCCTGTCACAGAGGACTCATAGCAGCCAGAACAGCAGAATGTTTTCAGAGAGGGAACGTGTCAAACACTAACGAGAAGTCAAGTAATGTTCACTTCCTTTGGATTTGGCACCCGAAGACTTTGGTGACCTTGTTGAGAGAAGTGTACTTGGACGGTGGGTGCAAAAGCCAGATTGGGTTTCTATGAAGATGGTGTGTAACTTCCTCTAGCACGTATGCAGAAAGTGAGCTTGTCCTGTCCCAGAGACCAAGATTTCCTGTCCCATACATCAAAAGGTTTGGGTTCAATTCTTGGTCAGGGCACATGTCTGGGCAGCCGATTGATGTTTTACTCTCATAGCAATGTCTCTCTCTCTCTCTCTCTCTCTCTCTCTCTCTCTCTCTCTCTCTCTCTTTCTCAAAATCAATAAAAATTTTAAAAAAGGATGAGCTAAACAGAGGGAAAGGATGAATAGGAGAAGTTCCATGTAAGGATTGTGATTATGAATCAGCTTGATCATGTGTCTAGTAACTTAAGTTGTTCACTTGTAGGCATACAAGATGGCATAATTTAGGATTAAGGTGCTTGTTTTTAATTTAAGATAATTGCCTGTTGACATGCAGCTGTAAGAAGGAATACAGAGCAATCCCCTATAAGAAAGAAGGTCTTGATAGGCATTGATAATGAAGAGGAGTGAAAATAACTGAGCGTGTGATTAAGAGTTCTAAACTGGACCTGCAGAAAAGTGAAAAGTGCAGAGAGTCAGTGGATAGTGAGTGAGAAGGAGGTGGCATGAGAAGGGCTGGATGTTTGATGCATCAAGAGTGCTGAACAAATATTCTAGAAGCAGAACAGGAGGAAATCAAAGAATAGGTGATTGTAATCGAGAGTTCTGATGGACATTTATGGCCATGACAAGGCATGACTATTGGGCATGTGGCTAAAGTGGAAGGGTGAAAAGGTCACTGGAGGTCAGGAAGTCAAGAGACTAGGAAGTTTGAGGGGTCAACCAGAGGGAGCACCAGTCATCCAAGCCAGACTATTGAAAGTCATTTTAGAACTTTCCTTTTCTTTACTTCCTGTGTGCAAATTTATCAAGATTTTGCCTCCTCACTATTTCTTGCTTCTGATCCATTTTCTCTCTCCCCTGGAGTAACCTCAGACCTGGTCTCCTATCACTATGCTTCCCTCTTATATGCATCAATCAGCCAGGCACCAGGGTGATGACCCTCTTGACCCTCATGAGCATGACTCACCAGACAAAGCCCAAGCTTAGCATCCATCCAAGGACCCGCAGGAGCCGGCCCTTCCTTCCCTTGCTCTCCACTTGGTAAGGCAGAGCTGTTTGGAAGTGCCCATACATCTGCTCGCCCTTTACCCTCTTAGTTTTTCCAATTCATACTCATCTTCTATCACAAGCCTACATCCTCTAAAAGCTCTTCCTTAGTCCTTGGCTGTGTCAAGTACATCCCCTTGAACCCTTGTTCTTACCAGCATAGAATTCCCAGAACAGCACTTCCTGTATTGGAAAGTACTCCTGCATTACATTGAAAGTGTGTGTGTGTGTGTGTGTGTGCCCCAAGTAGACTGTGGGCTTGGCCCAGGCAGCAAACATGTCTCATACACAATGATCTGAATCCAGATAAAATCATCTCTGTCTATATTAAGGTCTCTCAGCCTCAGTACTACTGACATTTGGGGCCAGGTAATTCCATTGCACTGTACGATGTCAAGCAGTGTCCGTGGCCTCTATTTACTAGATGTGGTAGCACCCCCAGTTGTGACAACCAAAAATGTCTTCAGCTACCAGATGTCCCTCAGGGATGGGATAAGCCCTGGTTCTGAATCTCTGGTCTATGTTAGGAATACTCAGGAGAAAGCTGTCCTGAATAGTAAGCAGGCCTGTTCTAAGGGTCACGGCCAAGTTTGTGTGTGAATAGTCACCTTTGCATTTTTTCCCTTTTCCCTATGTTGCTAAAGCTTATCTGTTGTTTTATAAAGGCCAACATTTATTCAAAAATTCTTGTTGGATTTTTTTTATGATTACAAAATAATCTTTAAAAAAACCCATTTTCACTGAAATACGGTGTCAGGAAGTTTATAATATCCTCGAAATGCCGCTGAGAGGAAAATGTGCTTGAGAACAAACATCTGTTAGCTCTTTTGAAGCTGTGACAGCCCTCAGGGTTTAGCACTCACCGTTTGGCAAGAACAAGCCTTTGGTTTCTTTAAAGTTTAGCAAAAGATGCTGTGAGATGCTTTCTTCTTTCCCGTCTTCTTTTTTTGATTTAAGTGCTTAATTGAGAGAATTATGCCCCCTAATTCAGTAATGCAGTGAAAGAGTTGCAAATTACTTCAAAGGGTTAGTGAAGTAACATGGTGTAATAAGACACAGCTGGATTGTTTTAATGAAAGAAATAATAAGTTATTTCCGGACCGTTGTATCTCTTCTTAGTCGACTGTGTTCACTGACACAGCATGCTCCATAATACATGTCAGCTACCAGCTGGCGTGAAGGGTGGAGCCTCTGTCTGACAGTGTCCCAGTCTTGGCTTGCTTAGTTCATCCTCTCCATTCTATGCATCCTGGCTAAGTCTTCCCTACTTGCCATGGGACCTCTCCTTGAAAGATTATCACATTAGGGAGATTTGATTACCGTGTAAATAGTTTATACGGTGTGTGATATTGGTGGGAATTCATGAATGGAAGTGGCTCTACTTTGGAAAATATTTTAAGTTACAGTGGCCTCTTGTTTTTTTGTTTGTTTTTAGTGACCTAAAGGAAATATGAAGTAAGACTGATGCTTTTTTTGCCTAAGCAGTGAGAAGGTATTTTTCTGTATGTTTAAATAATTCAGTAATACGAAACTTTCTTGGCTGGTCGTACTTGGGGACCAGGAAAATAAAATTGGGTTTCCCAAAATTTCTCTGGCAAGGATTTCATCATTTTGTAGAGGCATACCCAAAAGTAACCAGAGTTCAGACCTTCTGGGGACTTCTCGCATGCTGAAAGTAAAGCACAGATCAGGCTCAGCAGGAGGGGCCGAGTTTTGTGGGGTTCATTGTGAAGGTCATCTTGGGCGGGCACCAGCAGCAGGGAATAGTGCATTTTGAAGACAAAGTGGGGAGGAAAGTGAATTCTAGAGGGTGTCCCAAGGAATCAAAGAGAGGTGGCGTCAGAATCCTACCCCTGCCTGGGATTCTGTGGCTTTGGTGAGCTGCTTACTTTGTGAGCCTCAATGTTCTCATTTGTGAAATAGGGAAGTAAGAGCTGTCCTGTGAGATCCTTGTGGGGATGACATGCCGACAACCTGGTACTGGGCTTGCACCGCCTGAACCTGCCCTCAGATCACAGGGCTTCGCCCTGCGTCACCTCTGCAGTATGGGGAAGTCTCAGCTGGACCTAAGGGACACTGGTTTACTTTCAAACATTGACATGAGGATTGTGTATATGATGGCAGGAAAGGTCGGTTGGGACCATGCGGGTGTGGAGCGGTGGGAGGGAAGAGGTTGAGATGGACTTAGAACAGTTGGAAACTTGTGGGTCCTGCTGGGCCATTGGGCTGTGGCCACAGAGCAGGAGCAGCCCTTCCTGAGGGCCCAGAGGACACTAAGCAGGGAAGATCTGATGCCTTTGGGCATTGTGGTGTAGCAGTGTGCAGGGTCTCCCTTCTTGGCCCATGCAGTGTTTTTATGCAAATTAGGTGCCTTTGTTCAAATTAGGAAAAGTTGCTGTCCTCTACATGGCTATCATCCTCCATGGGAGCACTGAGCTTAGCAAGCAGATTGGAAATGGATTCCAGCTCTCACCAACCCCTTGGCTGGGATTCCTCATGCAGTCAACATCCTGCACAACTGCGATGGAGGCTGTAGTGCCCTAGCCCACCTGTGCAGCTTGCTGGTGAGTGTAGGAACAGTGCTGCGGGGGACTTCCCCCAATATGTGTTGTGGATGATTCCTATATCCCCACTGGGCATAAGGGCATGGAACAATGTTAAGGGGTCTGCACTCCTTCACCATTTGAAGAGGTCAGAGTTCCCCAAGGGTGATCCTGCTGGCTTCCTTTCATTACTTAGCCCCCACGCAGGATGAGCTGGCGAGGGTGAGCTGTCCTGCCTCTGGCTATGGTGTCTGAGTTTATGCTGTGCGTCCCAGGCTGTTGCCCCAAGTGGGTGAAGCGACACCGTGGTCCCACTTGGGAGAGGAAGAGGAACTCCCTTGGGCATGTGTGTACCTGCCTGATAAGTGGGGAGCTTTAGAGGAGACTGCACCCTGGCCCTTCCCCAATCTGATGGCAGATACCCTCTTTCTGTGCCAGTGCGATATTCACTGAAAGGAGAGCCCTCCTGACCATTGACAGGCGAGTTTGGGAGAGAGATTGCCCCAGCTATCTGCGTAGTCCTGGACTTGACTTACAGGGCACACTCATGCATTCTCTATAAACCCAAGTGGGTTTCAAACATGATTTGATTGTTATAAAAGTGATGACCCAGGTCCATGAGTTAAGCTGTAGCCTATTGCTCTTCCTACTGAAACGTGAGTGGTCAGTTAACCAAATCTCACAGCATGAGAAATGGACAGTACCTCAGGGGTAACTGGTCACTGCATAGTTTGGGAAACTGAGTCCAGGAGCAAACCAGTACTTTGTCTTCAGTAATGCCATTAATTGTGGTTGAAATGGGCCATAGATGTCTTTTCCCCACCCCAAATTAAGTGTTCATATCCTCTACCAAATATGAGGGGAAAATCCTTCCAAGTACAGTAAAATTTTTAGTAATAGCTTTTTTGAGATACAACTCACATAGCATAAAATTCACTTGCTTTAAGTGTAAAAGGCAATGATTTTTAGTAAATTTACCTAGTTGGGCAGTTTTTACCACAATCCAATATTAGAGCATTTTCACTACCCCGAAAGATCACACATGCCGATTTACAGCAAGTCTCCATTTCTGCCTCCCTCCCTCACCTCTAGGCAACCACTAGTCTTCCATTTCTATAGATTCACTGTGTTGTTTTTAAAAAAAGACATTGATTGAATCTTACAGTATGTGGTCTGGCTTCATTCACTTAGCGCAATGTGTTTGAGTCTGACACGTGGTGTGGTGCACATTGGTACTTTATTTCTTTTCATTACCAATTAGTATTTCATTGTATGGATAGGCTAGCTTTTGTTTACCCTTTTGCCAGTTGATGGGCATTTGGATTGTTTTCACTTTTTGTCTATTATTAATAACTAGAGGCCCAGTGCATGAAATTTGTGCACTGGGTGGTGGAAGGTGGGTCCCTCAGCCCAGCCTGCACTCTCTTGCAGTCCTGGAACCCTTGGGGGATGTCCAACTGATGGCAGTCAGACAGCCATGGAGGTGGGAGAGGCTCCTGTCACCACTGCTGCACTTGCCAGCTGTGAGTCCGGCTTCTGGCTGAGTGGTGCACCCCTTGTGGGAGTGCACTGACTACCAGGGGGCAGCTCCTGCATTGAGAGTCTATCCCCTGGTGGTCAGTGTGCATCATAGTGCCCAGTCATTCCACTGTTCAGTCAATTTTCATATTAGCTTTTTATTATATAGGACTAGAGGCCCGGTGCACAAAAATTTGTGCTCTTGGCGGGGAGTCCCTCAGCCCATCCTGTGCCCTCTCGCAGTCTGAGACCCCTTGGGGGATGTCCACCTGCTGGCTTAAGCCCACTCCCCAGGGGATTGGCAGTAAGACATCCCTCTGGCAGCCTGGGAGCCCTCAGGGGATGTCCACTTGCCAGCAGGGAGCAGGCCTAAGCTGCAGTTGGACATCCTTAGTGCTGCTGAGGAGGCAGGAGAGGCTCACACCACCACCGCTGTACTGACAGCCATCAACCTGGCTTGTGGCTGAGCAGAGCTCCCCCTGTGGGAGCACACTGACCACCAGGGGGCAGCTCCTGCATTGAGCATTTGCGCCCTGGTGGTCAGTGTATATCATAGTGACCAGTCATTCCCAGTTGTTCTGCTGTTAGGGTCAATTTGCATATTACCCTTTTATTATATAGGATAGAGGCCTGGTGCATGGGTGGGGACTGGCTGGTTTGCCTTGGAGGATGTTCTGGATCAGGGTGGGGGTCCCGCTGGGGTGCCTGGCCAGTCTGGGTGAGGGGCTGAGGGCTCTTTTCAGGCTGGCCACAGCCCCTTCAGGGTTGGGGTCCCTGCTGGGGTGCCTGGACAGCCTAGGTGAGGGGCTGATGGCTGTTTGCAGGCTGGCCATGGCCCCTTCAGGTTGGGGGTCTCCCCTTGGGGTGCCTGGCCAGCCTGGGTGAGGGGCTGACGGCTGTTTGCAGGCTGGCCACTGCCCTCAGCAACCCAAGCTCCCAGCGAGGCTGGCTGGAAGCAGGTATCTGGGATTTATTTGTCATCTATAATAGAAACTTTGTTGCCTTGAGTGAGGGCCATAGCCAGCCAGTGGCTTCCTCCATCACTGGGATAACTAAGCCTCCTGCATGTTCCAGCTCTGTGGCTGCCTGCTGTCATCTTGGTTAGGTTAATTTGCATAGTCAGTCTGATTGGCTGTGGGCGTGGCTTGGTCATAGTGGTGGTGCGGTCAGTTTGCATGTTTCTCTTTTATTAGATTAAATACTGCTGTGAACATTTGTGCACAAGTCTTTGTGTGGATATATCAACATATTCTTTTACAATGAATTTGCCAAGTGTTCCAAAGAAGGTTTAATATCATGCCCCAAACAGCACCCTACACAACATCCTTATTCCCGTTTTTAGTTGCAGCCTATTACACAATTGTAAGAGATGAGTTTCAGAATTTTCTGAGGCATCCTTAATATCATTGCCAACAGCCTTTATTAGGCTCTAATTCTTCTTAATACTTGGGAAGGGTAGGATATTGTTTTTTCAATAGATTAGAATTTTTTGCTATTAATTGGTGCTCTCTTCTGTCTTTCTAAAAGGATGATAAGCTTTTTTTTTCATTCTCAGAAATGGTGAGACTCTTTATCAGAGAAGGTGATAAATGTGCAAGCTTTGGCTGCGTTGTCTTCCAAGTCACCTACGTGCCATAGGACCAGCTTCTGAGCCCTCCCCCACCCCTCACCGGTCACTCTTGGTGCTACTGACATTGGGTTACTTGTGGTGGGAGCTGTCTTGTGCATTTAAGGGTGTGTCAGCAGCATTCGTTACAACAAAGTCTCCAGACATTGCTAGATGACCCCAGGGGAGGTGCCACCATGGATCCCCTGGAACCAGAGCTTAGGGAACAGGTTGTGAACACCCCTCCTGTATGGCCAGCCATGCCTCTCTCTGCCCCAGGAGGATCCCAGGATGCTGCTGAATCCTTCAAGACAAGGCAGTCTATACACGGAACATGCCACCCCCTGGCTGTGGCAACATTAGCCTCATTTCAAACACAGTGTCTGCCAACAAAGAGAGGACAGCCTTGTGGAAGGAAGCATGTTTAGGCTGGGAGGAGGTTGTTATGGGAAACAAGTAGATGAAAACAAGGCAGCCTGAAGAGGAAATAACTTTTCATTTCCCTCTGATTTGAAGTCAAGTGCTGCTCGAGTCAAAAACAGCCACCCACCAGATGGCCACGTCTGTCACTTAGCGAGGAGTCGGTGCTGTGCATCTCCGACAGAGGAACACTTTGATCTTTTGCAGAAAAGAACATTTTCCACACACAAAGGTCTTGTGTATGTTTTCAAATGACATTTGTTAAAGGACACTGGGGCCACTCCTTGTTTTAGTGTAAGATGCAGCTCTGAATTTTTCCACAGAAGAAGGAGTTTGGGGGCTTCTCGTTTGCAAGGCAAACTGCTATTCCATTTTCCAGGGACTGAGAGGTTTCCTGGGACACAAGGCTGGCAGGGCTAAAACCAGGATAGCGGGTTGCCTGACTACCAAGGCAATAGGTTGCATCTAGCCCTACCTAGGGTCCATGGCTAGCCCTGTCACCTTGAAGAGTCTCCTCCCTCCCCTGAAGCTAAAGGTTCTTCTCATGGAGGGTGGGTATGGTGACACATACCCGTGTCCCTGCTGGGGCTGACACACGAGTGGGCAGCAGGGTGGGTATGAGTGGTGAGTCATGATGAAGAGTTTTGTCCAGAATTATGGAAGACACACCATCAGTCCAGCGAGCATTTGGATATCTATTGTGTGGTCTTGTCAAAGTTCAGTCATCCTACTGTTTAAATACTTAACTTACAATCTTAAAACACTTTTGACTTCTTTAGCAGTGTGCCCAGCACACCCCATGGTTGACTCCTTTGCTGTGCAGAGGTGACACTGGCTCTTGAAGAGTAGCCCCGAGGTCCCTGGCAGCCCCTGACATCTCGGTTGGAAAAAAAAATCCTATAAATGGAGTTGTCCCAGCTGTCATGGCCAAGGATGCTTGTTGAAGATGTAGGTTTCAAGTGGACATAAAGAAGAGCCAGACTATACCAAAATTGCATCTAGTTAATGGACATGCTTTTAAAAACCACAATGCTAAGAATATTATATTACTAGAGGCCCAGTGCACGAATTTGTGCATAGGTGGGATCCGGCTGGCCTGGCCCCAATCAAGGCGGATCAGGGCTGGGTCTATTGGGAGGAGGAAATGGCAGGAGGTTGGCTGGCTGGGGGAAGGGGTCGTGGGCAGTTGGCTGGTGGGCCCTGCCCCCATTTGGGATTAGGGGGCCAATTGTGGGCAGGGCTGGCCATGGTGAGGGGCTGTGGATGGTGGGCTGGTGGGCCTAACCTCTAAATGAGGTGGGTGAAGGATGCCAATAGGGGGCCAGCAGTCTCAGGGAGGGGCCATGGGTGGTTGGCCATCTGGCTCATCCCCTGATTGGGGTGGAGGGGGCCGACTTTGGGTGGGGCCAGGAAGGGGGAGGGGCTTCAGGAAGTTGGCCAGCCAGCCCCATCCCCTATTGAGGTGGGGTGGTGATCAGGGGAGGGCTGGACAGGGGAGGGGCTCAGGCCCTCTTGGTGAGGCAGGCTGATCCAAGGTGCAGCTGGCAGGAGGGGACGGTGAAGGGAGGGGGCATTTGGCTGGCAGGCCCCGCTCTTGATCAGGGTGAGAGAGTCTAATCAGAGGGAAGCTGGCAGTGGGGAGGGGCTTCGAGGTTGGCCGCTGGCCCCACCCCTGATCAGGCTGGTCTTCTGGCCACAGTGGGTGACATAGTGATGGGTTGTTAGGTCGTTATGGCCATTATAGTAGCTACCTTTTTATATATATATAGAAGGTTATTGAATACTAGGGGCCCGGTGCACAAAAATTTGTGCACTCGGAGGGTGGGGGTCTCTCAGCCAGGCCTGTGCCCTCTTGCAGTCTGGGACACCTCGGGGGGATGTCCACCTGCTTGGCATGCCTGGCCAGCCTGAGTGAGGGGCTGAGGGCCATTTTCAGGCTGTCCACAGCCCCTTCAGGGTTCGTGCACTGGGGGATGGGAGGGCTGGTGAATGCAGGCCTGGACGTTTCCCACCAGAGGGCCCACGATCGCACATGCCTGGTGGCCCCCCACCGCTGAGGCGACACACCTGGCACAGAGCTGGGTGGCAAGCCATGGGTGGACGCTGGTGTAGGATCCCTCGGTGGGGCCCTGCTGCTGAGCAAATACACCTGGGGTGGAGCCGGGCAGCGAACTGCCTTTGGATTCTCCACACCGTGCAGCAGACGCTCCCGCACACCCTGTGGAGGCCCCTGGGGGGTGGATGAAGGTAACGGACCCTGGACTGGTGCTCCCACACGCCCCTGAGGAGGCCCCCGGGGCAGAGCCAGGCTGCGGACCCGGACGACTGTCCTACACACCATGCAGAGGCCCCCCGCGCTCCCACATGCTCCGGGGAGGCCCCCAGGGGGTGGAGCCAGGCAGCGGACCCAGGACAGCTGCTCCTGGATGCCCCAAGGAGGCTCCTGGGGGGCGGAGCCAGGCAGTGGATCCAGGATGGCTGCTCCTGCAAGCCCCGTGGAGGACTGACTCTCGCCTGGTAGAGGCCCCCGGGGGGTGGAGCCAGGCAGCAGAACCAGGACAGCTGCTCCTGGATGCCCGAGGAGGCCCCCGGCCGGACCCCCCTCCCACTGAGCTGACACACCTGGCACAGCTATGCCGGCTGGCTGTGGAAGCTCCCAGTGCAGAGCCGCCCTGCCAGCCTCCATCTTGGCTGGGTTAATTTGCATACAGCCGCTCTGATTGGCTGGTGGGCATGGCCATGAGCAGAGGCTCAGCCAGCCTAGGCAGGCA
>PVJC01030301.1:0-21222 GCA_004026665.1 Murina feae | reverse complement strand
GAGTGCACAAATTTTTGTGCACCGGGCCCCTAGTCTATATATAAAAATAAAAATGTGCCATGCTCATTAGGATTTAGAAATAATTTACGGGGAGTTCCTGTGTTAGCAATACAGGAACACAGAACTCCAAGCATTTTATTCCTCATTCCTAAAAAAATTCTCCATCTGAAATTTCCCTCAAACCTTTTTAGCTCCCCTGTGATTTCTCCCTTTCCCTATTCCTTCAAGCATCTGGATGGGGCCTTAATGGTCCAGACCAATATTTACAACTCCCGCGCCCTTGTCTCGGGTGTAATAACCCTGCAGCTTTTGATACTGTGGTCTACAGACGAGTCAGCAGGGTTGATTAAGTTCTTACCGGTTTTATTTTTCCTTATCATCAGCCCAGGTGGCCTCTTAAACTGTCTGCTTCCTGCGACTGCTGCCCTCCTATTTCAACGATAATAATTTATGTTTGTATTTGATTCTAAACACAACTCGGGGAGCAGATAGGAAAAGCAGGACTTCGTTTGGCCTCGGGCAGCCCAGACCTCATTAGGAGGAGGCACAGAGAAGCAGGGACCCCATTTATTACCCTCGTTCTTTTACTTCTTTTTTTTGTACTTGAAAAATAAAATAAAATCAAAGAAGTCAACATCGTCCTCAAAGTTCCTCCTCCAAGACAAGGCAGGTCCGCACCAGGACTCTTTCTGCCCAAACCCTGCCCCTCAAGGAGGCTCAGTCCCCCTCCCCACCCGTACCCCAGTGAAGCCCCCCGTCAGAGCGAATGCTTCTCTATTCAGAGCTCACTTCTGACCCCATCCTCGCACCCGGGTCTCTGCACCGACTCGGGCTCACTCTGCAGGTCCCAGCCGCCCAGCAAACCCTTCACCTGCTCCCGTGGCTTCTGTTCTCAGCTGCTCCTCTCATCGGGCCTCTGGCTCTTGTTCCTAAACTTGCTCCTGTCCTTCTCTGTGAAATCGCCAAGGAGGGGTCTTTCCTACCTGCACATGCGTGCGATGCAGGAACCCAGGAGTAGGTCGGGGCGTCCCGTCTCAGGAGGCCCAGCTTCTAAGGGAGGTCAAGGCAGAGAGAACATTCAGCCAGAGGACAGTGACTGTCTCACAGGCTGAGGGAGGAGGGGGTGAGCTGGCAGCTGTACCGCTAATGGTGGCTTATGAGCGTTCTTTGCAGCCAGGGCAGTGATTGTAGTACAGAGGGGCCCGGCCGTCATCTGTCCAGCCGCCGCTCTGCCTCTGTGGGGGGCAGCCCCGGGGAGGAAGTGCTGGCCGTGGCCTGCTTGCGGTGGTCGGCCGAGCTGTTTTATGGGGTCTCGTGGTTATTAGTGATTCTCCATCATGCCTCTTGTGATGGTCGGAAGGAGGGAGTGACGATGCAGAAGTGGAGGAGCTGCCCGGGCTCCCTGCTCCCTGTGCTGAGAGGGTTTCTCTGTGCAGATGCTCTGCCCTGTGATCCCCTGGACCCTGGAGCTTGTTATTTTATGTTTTGTTTGGCGCTGAGCACCCAGGAGGCAGTAATTCTTTTTTTAAATGCACGAATTCTCCAAGGATTTCTGGCCTTTACTTTTTTTTTTTTTTGAGAGAGAGAGAGTAAGGGAGAGGGAGAGAGATAGAAACATCAGTGATGAGAATCATTGATTGGCTGCCTCCTGCACGCCCCACACTGGGGATGGAGTTGAGTCAGCACCCAGGCATGTGCCCTGGCCAGGTATTGAACGGGGGACCTCTTGGTTCATGGGTCAGTGCTCAACCACTGGGCCACACCGGCCGGGCGATTTCTGGTCTTTTGAAAGAAAAATCTCCTTCCTGCTGCTCTGAACAAAAACGTCAGAGGGGCTGAAGGAGGGGGTTAGGGGGTAGGAGGCGATGCCTGGGCATGTCCCCTGTCCCCTGGGAGAGTGAAATCACAGGGACCTGAGCGTGAGCGTGAGCCCCCTGGGGTGCTGGTCTCTGTATTTATGGACCAGCTAGTGTGCAAGTCCCCAACTCATTGTTGGTCTGCTATGCCCTTGTTTTTGCTCAGCTTAATGCGGTTGCATTCACTCTGGTCTTGCAGAATCACAGCCTGGATGCTTAGAATGGGTGCCAGGGATTCCAGGAGGAAATTTATTCTCACTGGTTGGAACTCAGCCGAGAGGGCAAGCATGAGGCCCCTCACCCAGGCCTGGGCCTCTCACCCAGGTCTGAGTCCCTCACCCAGGTCTGGCCCCCTGAGGTTCAGTGTCTCCTGCCGTCTGAGAAGTGGCCCTGCACAGTGGTGAGATGGTGACACATGGTCACGTCCAGGAGGAGAGTCTGGAAGAATGGAGGACTCTCTCTCCCTGGAAAGGCTCGGGCTGCCCCAGAATCTGAAGTGAGAGGAGACATGAGGCCATTCAGTGCAGGGCAGCAAGGAAGCGGGATGGTTGGCCACAGACGTCCCTGGGATTGTGCCAGGCCTGGAAAGCAATGACGCGGAGCTCGTGGCTCTGGCTACGAGTATCCTCTTCAGTTGGATCATGGACCGTCCAGACCCTCTCGATGAAGCTTACAGAGGGCAGAAGTCAATTTAATTTGTCAATTTCAACGAATGCCATTAATTACTAACATCATTCACCACCTTTCTGCCTGGAGAGCTCAGAATGGCCTTCGTAGCCGTTAGCATGTTGTAAGTGTCATTCAGCAGATGGAAGGAACCTGGGTCGTGCGGCCTCGTGTCGCTTCTGTGGTTGAACGCGGGGCTCCCGGTGCCTGGCCCTCTGGGTTCCCATCTTTGCTTTGTCGTTTACCAGCTCTGAACCGAGAGAAGGACGTGCTTCCTGCTTTCCGTCACGGTTTCCTCGCTTGTCTCATGGGGTTAATAATAGTTGCTTCGGCACAGCCGGCGTGGCTCGGTGGTTGAGTGTTGACCTATGAACCAGGAGGCCACAGTTTGATTCCCGGTCAGGGCGCATGCCCAGGTTGTGGGCTCAATCCCCAGTAGGGGGCATGCAGGAGGCAGCCGATCCATGATTCTTTCTCATCATTGATGTTTTTCTTTCTCTCTTTCTCTCCGAAATCAATAAAAAACAAACACAATAATAATTGTTGCTTCATAGACATGGTTTTTCTGGCACATAGTAGGTGTTCATTAAATGATAGTATCCAATTCTGGAGAAAAGTAAAACTTGCTATGTTGATGGTGCTGTCTGACTCCAGGATGCATTGGGCACATTAGCATTCAGTTTATTCATTTTTCATCCTCGCATTATCCATTTCTCTGTCTGTCTATCTCTTCATCTGCTTGCCCAATACTTCTTGGCCTTTACCATGTAGTATTGTGGTCTCTGGGCTTGGTGCTGGGGATAGAAAGATGGCTAACATATAGCCTTGGCCTCACAGCCTGCTGGGTGGGGTGGGTACAGACACATGTGCCCAGTGCAGCTGGGAGTACATGGGGGAGCAGCCCCCACTGCTCTGACCATCATCTCGGTCCATCGCCACGACTTGTCACAGCACAGCACCCCTTTAAGGAATGTCCTGGCCGGGTAGAGATGGTTTCTTTCTTTCTTTCTTTCTTTCTTTCTTTCTTTCTTTCTTTCTTTCTTTCTTTCTTTCTTTCTTTCTTTCTTTCTTTCTTTCTTTCTTTCTTTCTAAATACATTCTATTGAATTTTTTACAGACAGGAAGGGAGAGGGATAGAGAGTTAGAAACATTAATCAGCTGCCTCCTGCACACCCCCCACCGGCGATGTGCCCGAAACCAAGGTACATGCCTTTGACTGGAATCGAACCTGGGACCCTTCAGTCCACAGGCCGACTCTCTATCAACTCAGCCAAACTGGCTAGGGCTAGAGATGGCTTCTTAGAAGTAGTGCCTGCAGCCCTAACCAGTTGGTGCAGTGAGTAGAGTGCTGGCTTGTGGACTGAGGGGCCTTGGGTTTGATTCTGGTCAAGGGCATGTGCCTCGGTTGCAGGCTCTATCCCCAGCCCCGGTCGGGTGGCATGTGGGAGGCAACCGATTGATATGTCTCTTTCACATCAATGTTTCTCTCTGTCTCTTCCCCTCCCTTCCACTCTCTGAAAAATCCATGGGAAAATGTCCTCAGGTGAGGATTCACAGCTCCAACAAAGACCTGATGACTGCTCCATTGAGTCTCGTATGGTGAGTGGAACTGGGGCATGAAGGCTGGAGAGGCGAGGCTTTCCAGGGAACCTCACGCAAGAGAACAGAAACAGCCCGAGGCCTGCAGACCCTGAGAAATGCAGCCTTGCCAGACCCCAAGGCCCCTCCACCCCTGTCCAAAGAGGGGAGCCCACTGTGGCGCCTTCAGAACAAGTGACACGCCAATGTCAGACTCGTGCCCCCGTTTTAACAAATGCTGATGCACGTGGGACAAAGTAGCAGTACACGCCCTCGCTCACGACCGCATCAGCCACGGCAGCCAAAAGGCTGAAGCAGTGCAAGTGTCCATCGTGGGCGAGTGGGTAAACAAAGCCCAGGAGACACATACAGTGGAATGGACACACCCTCCAGCCTTAAAAAGGAAATTCCCACACACGCTACCACGTGGATGAGCCTTGAGGACGCTATGCTGAGTGCAGTTAGGCGGACATAAGAGGGCAGATACTGTGTGATTCCACTTAGAGGAGAGACCTGGAGTTGTCGAGTTCATGGAGATAGAATGATGTACAGTGGTGGTTGCAGGGGTGGAGGGGGTCGGGGGTCGGGGCAACGGAGAGCTATTGCTCAGATGAGCGAAGAGATTGTTTGGGAAGATGAAAGAAGTTCTGAAGCCCAGCCGGTGTGACTCATTGACCACTGAGGTCACAGGATTCACGATCCATTCCCAGTCAGGGCACAGGGTCCTCGGCAGGGGGCGTGCAGGAGTCAGCCGATCCATGATTCTTATCATTGATGTTTCTCTCTCCCTCTCTCTCTGAAATCGATAAAGAGGTAGCAGTACAATAGGCCTGGTGTACTCAATGCCTCTGAACTGTCCACTAAACAATGATTGATATGGTAAATTTTATATTCTGTATATTTCAACACACACACACACACACACACACACGGCAACACACACACACACACAGAGCAAAGTGTTTGTGGGAGAGAGATCCCATGGTCTGTCCCTGCTGTCCTGTGAGAGCTCATGAAGGGTGACTGTGATGACATTTGTGGGTCTAACCACCAGATGCATCTGAGCACATGGTGTGCGACATCACATTTCCTCCTCATGGCTGCCCTAGGACTTGGGGAGGTTCCTGTCCCCACTTTGCAGGTGAGGAACCTCTGCCGGGTTGGGTACCCAGACCAGCATCCTTTCCTTCTTTCTCTTCCTCCCTCAGATAAGGAGGCCGGCCTTGGCCAGCCAGGAGCTGTTGGCTCCTCCCCCTGCACTCACGTGGGGTGGCATCTGTCACAGGTGGGACCTACATCACTCTGTTCTGTAGGAACCAGTGCAAAGCGATTGTTTTTTTGTTTTTTTTTTTAATCCTCATCCGGGGATATTTTCCATTGATTTTAGAGAGAGTGGAAGAGAGAGGGAAAGACAGAGAGAAACATCAATGCGAGAGAAACACATGGATTGGTTGCTTCCTGCACATGCCAGCTGGGGAGGAGCCTGCAACCATGGTAACTGCCCTTGACCAGAATCGAACCCAGGACCCTTTGGTCCACAGGCCAATAAAATGCCTTAGCCAAACCGGCCAAGGCTAAGTGACTGTGTTATTGGTGCCTGTGATGGTTTGGGATGTTTTCCAGGGCAGTCATCGTCACTGAGTAGACACACGAAGCCGGCAAATTCATCTCTGTGAGGGCGATGCGTTAAGTGGCTCCCTGCAGAGCAGTTATTAACACGTGACGATAATTACGTGGCACAGTTTGCCGTGAAGATAAGAAAAATGACAGTAGCGCCTGGGAACTCGACAGCGCATGTTCAGGGGCACACGCCTTTCCTAAATTCATCAGCGCGTTTCGTGCCTCTTGCTTTGTTGGAGAGAGACCAAATGGACTCTTTGGAAGGCCGGATAAGTCGATAAAACTTTATATTTATTTAGCTGCTTTCTTCAAGTGACCGGACCGGCCTCTGCACTTTTCCCTTCTTTCTCACAGCATCCTTTTAAGGAGTGTCAGGGCTGGAGACAGGGTAGTCTGTCTTAACTTCATTTACGAGACAAAGAAAGAAAGAGGATAGAGAGTTCAAGAGACTTTCTTTCCGTCTTCCTCCTCAAATCACCCCCCCCCCCCCAACCATTTATACAGCATTCTCTCTTTCCAGAATCAAGGTCACCAGTGAGCTCAGGTTGGATTCTAAGCCCCTGCCTACTCTTTTCTTTCTTTTAAATAAATAAATATATGTGTTTATTGATTCCAGAGAGAGGAAGAGAGGGAGAGAAAGATAGGAACATAATTATGAGAGCGAATCACCGATTGACTGCCTCAAGCCCACAACCCGGGTATGAGCCCTGGCCAGGAATCGAACTGTGACCTCCTGGTTCATAGGTAAACGCTCCACCACCGGGCCACGCCGGCTGGGCCCTGCCTTCCTTCTCTGTGCTCTGAGCGTGTGAGTCTCAGGGCTATGGAAATGCAGGACTTTGTATGGGAGCCTGGAGTTCTATTCGTGACGCCACCGAAAGGGAGTACAGGTCTGAAACAAGAACCTCAGGAGGCTGACACTCACCTCCTTTCTAGGTCTTGGCACAGGGTCAGCCTCGTTCACTTTGGGTGGCTGGTAGGTGGTCTGTGCTGTGAGCATGAGGAGGTTGGATTAGGGGGTGACATGACCCCGGAGGCCAGCAGGGCACTTGCAAGAGGGAAGGTGCAAACGCCAGCTGAGAGCAGGTTCCCATTGGCTGAGATCCGTCAAGATTTTGTCAAGTAAAGATTTTGAAAAACAATCAGAAAGAGGAAGAAAACTTTAAAAGATGTAAATTTGTGGCAAGACGTCGAAAGTCACGGGGTCCAGCCATGATCTGAAAACGACAGAAAAGCTGACGTCTGAGTTCTCAGGTCTCCTTTATTGTATTAATCTCCTCAAAAGCCTCTTTTTGTTTGTTCCATTTCTAGTCGTTTCCTCTCCCTAGACATGTTACGAGGGAAGAGCCACGCGCTGGGGGAGCGTTGCTTTACTTAGCGGTGAAATCTCATTCTCATGCATTTTACCTTAATGCTTACTCCCTGTGAAACACTGGCATTATTACTATTGTTATTTTTTAAAATGTAGCTATTGATTTTTAGAGCGAGAGGCAGGGAAGGAGGGAGAGAGAAGCATCGATGTGTTGCTCCACCTACTTAGCCATTCATTAGTTGCTTCTCTGAATGTGCCCTGACGGGGAATGGAACCCACAACCTTGGCATATTGGGGTGACAGTCTCAGCTACTCCGCGAGGGCCCACTGGCATTATGTTTCAAAAATGATTTGTTGAGGGAGACATAGTTTCAGATCCATGAAGGTCATTTCCCGGTTGACTGGTGAGCAGAAAGTCCTTTCCCGAGAAGGGGACCAGAAAAGCTCAGGAAAGATACAGGGTGTACAAGGTGAGGAAGGTCCTGGCAGGTGTGTAATACACCACGTGTCAGCTACTCCACCCAAGACGCTACTCCCCTGGACAACAGGGTGGGGGAGGGGAGGGCCTCCTGCAGACCCGCAGCTGTGGGAGCCGAGGGCTAAACCCCTGCGGCCACGTGCGTGTGCGTGTGCGTGCCCGTGCGCGTGCGCATGCCCATGCCCTCGCCCTCGTGGGCAGCGTGGAGGCGGGAGCGCAGGTGCAGGCAGTGGGCCTGGCCTGCAGACCTGCAGCTGTGGGAGCCGAGGCCTGGAGCGCCTGCGGCCACATGCATGTGTGTGAGCGCATGTGCGTGCGTGAGCATGCGCGTGCGTGTGTGTACGTGCGCATGCCCATGCCCTTGTGGGCGGGTGGAGGCGGGAGCACAGGTGCAGGCGGTGGGCCTGGCCTTCTGCAGACCTGCAGCTGTGGGAGCCGAGGCCTGGAGCGCCTGCGGCCACGTGCATGTGTGTGAGCGCGTGCATGAGCGTGCGCGTGCGTGGGCGCGAGCGCGTGCGTGTGTGTACGTGCGCATGCCCATGCCCTCGTGGGCGGGTGGAGGCGGGAGCGCAGGTGCAGGCGGTGGGCCCGGCACAGGAGCCCGGACGGCCTGCCTAGGACAGTGCTGCCGCAGCGTGGACAGCGCGGAGGGAGGCCACACCGAGACAGGCAAGACCCGCTGGTAGTTAAAAGGGGCGGAGCCGGTTCCCTCGGGCCTGTGCGGGCGGGGCGGCTCTCATTTCCAAGGGTCTCCTCGCTGTGCGCCTGGACCCTCAGATGCAGGCGCTGGGGCCGCGCCGGGAGAGGGCACTGGAGTCTAGACCCGCGGGTTTCCTGCCTGAAGGAGGTCTCGGGCGGTGCACGGGCCGGGCCCCTGTGGACCGGAAGAGAGAAAGGACCGGAGGGAGCAGGTCACACAGGAGCCTGGCCGTGTGGCCCACTGGGTAGAGTGTGCCCCGCGGCCTGAAGGGTCCGGGTCGGATTCCGGTCGAGGGCACGGACCTGGGCTGCAGGTTCCCAGCCGAGGGCCGGTGTGTGCGGGAGGCACCCATCCACGTGCCCCTCTCACGTGCATGTTTCCCTCCGTCTCTCCCCCCCCCTCCGCTCCCTCCCGGAGTGACCCAGCACGTCCCTGTGGACGGCGTGGGAGGTGGGGCGCGGCCGACCGCGGTCTTTTCCTGGGAAAGGGGGTCATCGCTTAGCGGAAGGCAGACCCTCGCAGTGGTTGAGAATCTTCGGGCCCTTTAATACAGTTCCTCATGCTGTGATCCGACCATAAAATTATTTTCGCAGCTGCTTCATAACTGAGATGTTGCTACTGTGATGAATCAACATGTAAATATCTGATATGCAGGATGGTCTTAGGCGACCCCTGGGAAAGGGTCATTCAGTCGCCAAAGGGGTCGCGACCCACAGGTTGAGGTATCCCAGGAGCTCAGAGGACTCAGGAGAGGAAAATGTAGTAGTAAAGGAAAAACACACACACACACATCCCCAGCCATAAGAACAGGGATATTTCTTTTATGACATTATAACCCCGATAAAAATAACACGGCTCCGTTCGGTAAAGAAACTGGAATGTCTGTCTGTCTGTCTCTCTCTCTCTCTCTCTCTCTCTCTCTCTCTCTCTCTCTCTAGCCACAGGTTTGGAAGCACTTTCTGGTTTTGCTTTCCTCTTTTGATTTTTTAAAAGATTGATTCCCCGCGGAAATGATGATTTTAGGGGAAAGCTGACACTTATATTTTCCATGGCAAATCCTTTCACGCTCAGCTCTGTGAGACGGAGGGAGGAGACGGGACCGCTGAGCTGGGCGAGGAGGAAGCCTAATTCTGCGCATTTGTGTACCAATCTGTGTGTGGGCATAGTTTGTGTAGGCCAAACTGTTGCCAAGAAGAGAATAAGAATGTAGCTCGGCTGATGTGGCTCAATGGTTGAGCATTGACCTATGAACCCGGAGGTGACGGTTCCACCCCCGATCAGGGCACATGCCCGGGTTTTGGGCTCCATCCCTGGTGTGGGGTGTGCAGGAGGCAGCTGATCAATGATTCTCTCTCATCATTGATGTTTCTACCTTCCTCTCCCTTCCTCTTTGAAATCAATAAAAAAAAACACACAAAAAAAACACAAAAAAAACATGGGAGGTTTTATTTTTTTTAAAAGCTTTATTGAGACAGTTGGCATGCCACACAATTCACCTGGCTTAAATGTACAACTCAGTGGGTTTTAGCTTATCTCCGGAATTTTGCAGCCATGAGCACCATCTGATTTTAGAATACTCTGTCGCTCCAGGAAGAAATGTTGTGGCCATTAGGAGTCACGTCCCCCGGACACCCCCCACCCTTCCCAGCCAAGGGAACCACTAATCCGCTTTCTGTGTGTGTGGACTTGCCTGTTCTGGACATTCCATACATGTGGCATGTGGGCTTTGCGACGGGCTTCTTGCACTGGGAACAGTGTGGTCCTTTTCCTGCCAGGGGACCTTGCGTTCTGTGTTCATCAGTGGCTGGCTGAGTGGGCTATTGTTGGTGTTTCGCTAGGTGTTTTGCTATTAGGAAAAATGCTGTTAGGAACTTTTGTTGTCAGTCTTCATGTGGACATAAGCTTGTTTTTTGTTTTGTTAATCCTCACCTGAGGATATTTTCCCATTGCTTTTTAGAGAGAGTAGAAAAGGGAGGGAAAGGCAGAGAGAAACATGGATGTGAGAGAAACACATTGATTGGTTGCCTCCTGCATACGCCTGACCAGGGTCCGGGCCAGAGAGGAGCGTGTAATGGAGGAGGTACGTGCCCTTGACCGGAATCGAATCCGGGACCCTTCTGTCCACAAGTCAGTGCTCTGTCCACTGAGCCAAACCGTCCAGGGCTAGACAGAAGCTTTTAAAAAAATACTTTTATTGATTTCAAAGAGGAAGGGAGAGGGAGATAGAAACATTAATGATGAGAGAATCATTGACTGGGGTTCGAGCCCGAAACTTGGTCCTGTGCCTGGGAATTAATTGAACCATGACCTCCTGGTTCATAGGTCAACACTCAGCCACTGAGCCACACACCCTGGTGGGGCTGGTCCTAAGCTTTCATTCCTCAGGAGGAGATACTGGCCGTGGAGTTGCCAGCTCATATGGTAACTTGATTTTTAACATTTTGAGAAATGTCCAAATCATTTTCTGAAGTGTCTGCGCCCTGTGCGTTCCCACCAGCAGCAGATGAGGACTCCTTTCCACACACGCTCACCAGTCGTTGCTGTTGTCTGTCTTTTAGCCTGGGGCTGTGCAGTGCTATCGCGTTGTGGATTTGACTTGCATTTCACTGGTGACTAATGAGGTTGAGCATCTTTTCATTTGCTTATTGACCATTCATCTGTTTTCTTTGGAGAAATCTTTAATCTGATCCTTTGTTTTGTTTTTTTTTTTTTAAATTGGGCTTTGTTGGTACTGAGCTTGTAAGAGTCTTTTGTTTTTCTTTTAATGAAAAGCTTTATCTTTTTCAGATTTAAAAAAACATTTATTAAATTGACTGGGGTGACATTGGTCAACATGAACACGTAGGTTTCAGGTGTGGGTTTCTATGTTATAAGCTGTGCATATTGCCCCGTGTGCCCACACCCGAAGTCTTTTGCTAGTATGTACTCTGGATATGTCTCTTATCACATGTGTGATTGGCCAGTGTTTTCCCCAATCTGTGAGCTATCTTTTCACTTTCTTGACGATGTCATTTGAAAAGGTTTTATTTTTGATGAAGTCCAACTTACTCATTTTTCTTTTATTGCTTTGCTTTTCATACTGTATCTAAGAAATTGTGGCCTAACCCAAGGTCATGAAGATTTATTCTTATGTGTCCTTCTAAGAGTGTTACAGTGTTATCTCCGACAAGTCTAAGATCCATTTTTGAGCTACAATCATTGACTTTTCCTGTAGTAAGACATATTCCCAGACTCATTCAGGTTTCAACAAGATAGATTTAGAATTCCACTGGATTTTCTTTTCTGCTCTTTATTTTTTAACAAAACATACAGAGTGGCCATTACATGCTGGATAGAGTCAAGATTTCAGAGATTGACGTGAGATTTGGCCCGAGACAGGCGGGGGCTGGAGGCCCTGCCAAGACCTCTAATATCAGCAGAGGGGGGAGCTGTCACAGGCAGCTCGGAGGTGGGAGATGGACTCCAGGCCTTTGGCACGAAGCAGAGGAAAGCTTGGCCTCTTGACCAGCATCGGAGGTGAGAAAGCCGACGAGCATCTGAGGGGGGCCGGGTGGCGGGCACAATTGAGTCATTGTGGCACCAGGGCAGCCCGCCAAGCGAGCTGTCAGAGGCAGACAGCGATCAGGTTTGCTGGGTGCTGTCATGTGCTTATCTGATAGAGCTGTCTCTCCATTCCTGCTGTGTGGGGTTTTCATACCCCACCCTCAGCCTCCTGCACAAGGCATAGGAGCTTTCTTTTTTGTGTGTTTTTTAAATCCTCACATGAGGACACTTTCCCACTGATTTTTAGAGAGAGTGGAAGAGAGAGGGAAAGAAGAGAGAAATATCGATGTGAGAGAAACACATCGACTGGTTGCCTCCTGCACACGTCCCAAACAGGTACGTGCCCTTAGCTGCAATCAAACCTGGGACCCTTTGGTCCTCAGACACTCTATGCACTGAGCCAAACTGGCCAGGGCCATAGGAGCTTCTTAAGCTCACCTCTGGTTTCCCTCCTGAGGCCCCCAAGGATCAGGGGGGAGGTAGGGGAACGTGAGATGCTGGGCTTAGTTTTACCCCAAACCAAGACTAGTAACTCAAGCTAGAAGTTGCTAGATGCAATGACCTCATAGGATGTTGTTCCCTCTTGAGGCACAATTGCAAAAGCAAATTGAGTGGTAGCCTGTCAAGATGAACTGGAATACTTTGTAACTTGAGCTCGAGACCAGGTCTCAAAACGCTCTGTGGGCTCCTGGCCAGACACAGCTTAGCTCTACAGCGGATTGAGTGATAATGGAGAGAGATTGGAGAGAGATTGTGGGTTGGCCTTGGGTGCTGATCTTGGCATTTGTCCACACACATGTGACTCATCATGTGTGCACACACACATGTGACTCATTGTGTGTACACACAACACACCGAGGGTGTGTACGTACACAGGCTCTCGGGGAAGCTGGTTCGTGTTTACTGTTCTTCCATCCACCATTTGATTTTAAAATCTTGGGGAAAGGATTGAAAAATCAATTGTATTCATCCCTCCTGCATATAAAGAAGGAAAGAGCCAATATTGAAAACTGAGTTTATGCAACCCATGAAAAACGGACATCAGTTCTCATCACAGAATGGTATACCTGTGGTTGTCCCTGAGCGGGCAGTTCCTCCTTGGTGCAGATGCAGTGGACTTTCCAGGGGCCTTTTATGGCTTGCTAGAGGCCCAGTGCACGAAATGGTTCATGGGTAGGGTCCCTAGTGGCTGTTGGCTGCTGGGGTCCTCCTTTCCTAGAGTTGGCTGGCTGGCTGGCTGGCCCCCGTCGCCTGGTCGAACTCCTGTTTGAGGGGGTAATTTGCATGTTAGGCTTTTATTATATAGGATGAAGTGCATCTGCACCTGCTGTCTCCCGGAAGCAGAGGCTGCAATGAGGGATGGATGGTTTTTAGCAAGTATGACCGTGTGGGTGTCTCCTCCCGCACCTTCCAGGGTTGAGCTCAGTTTACTGCTGTTGCAGCAGATAGAGCCGTGTGCTGCACGTGTCCTAGCTTTGCACTGACAGCCTGTCAGTTAGTTAAGCCTTTCTCTGGGTATTCACATCCCAGTACAATGGGAAACCATATGATTCTAGATTGGAATCTAAGACACTCAAATCCACAGCTAATTTTCAGAGCCAATTTTTGTGTGTATTGCTTCTCTGGGATTATGCTAATCATCCCATTCAGATTCCATTCAACCCACATCTTTGAGAGCCTGCTGTGTGCGAAGGCGGTGGAGACACTTAATGAGGCCTCAAGAACAGTGTACCGACAGGAGCGTCTGGACAGTCTCCAGAGAGGCCCGTTGTGTATCTGAGCTGAGTCTAAACATCCGTTCCTAGCTTGTCTCGTTCCTCGGAGAGTCAGCGTCGTTCTCAGCCAGCGGGCCCTGTGGTCTCTCTTTTTTCTTTGCAAAGCCTGGGGCACGGCACATTGCAGATCTTGTGTCACAGGAGTGGGCAGTCAGCTGGTAGGTTAGTGACCGGCGTCAGGAGTGCCGTTTGCCGCCAGTTTACTTGTACGTCTCATGTTTACATTTTCCTCAAAATGGGTCCCCTCCCCCGCAAACTGTGCTGGTTTCCTAAGTGACAGCGACAAGGACAAAGTTCCCATCCATAAGTCATGGGCTGAGTTGGGTTGTGGAGATGCTGGCAGCAAATGGACAGAGAATGAACCCTGCTTCCTTAGCCTCGGGTCAAAGGTCATGTTGCTAGCATCTTCCTGAGTCTCCTTTTCTGCTTTATTTGGGTGTACCTAAGATCAGTGAAACAGCCTTAATAAGTTACTCCTGGGATAAAGCGACCTCTCCCTGTCTGTGCGGTAAAAGGAATTTCAATAACTTACTGTTGACAGGAGTTGTTTTTAGAGAGTGATCCTGGAAGGGTTGCGAGTGGGAGGACACAAGGTCAGGAGTTGGGACACCTGTGGGTTCTAGTCCTGCTCGCTGCTCTGAGAGTCACGTGGTGATGATTGACACCTTCAACTTGGTCTTCTGTAAAGTGGGAGTTTTCATACCTGTTCTGCTTATCTTTGTGGCAAAAATCAAATTCCTAGCCGGTTTGGCTTAGTGGATAGAGCGTCGGCCTGCAGACCAAAGGGTCCTGGGTTCGATTTCGGGCAAGGGAACATACCTTGGTTGCAGGCTCCTCCCCGGCCCGGGCCCTGGTCAAGCCTCGTGCAGAAGGCAACCAGTTGATGTGTTTCTCTTTTCCATTCTTTCTAAAAATCAGTGGAAAAATATCCTTGGGTGAGGATTAACAAAAAAATCAAATGCGACAGAAGTGTGTACCCAGTTACAGCGCCATCATTATCATCGTCAACACCAAAAGAACTAAGATAGTGCTGAACAGGAGGTGCAGTACCTTTCTACCAGGTGAACTCTCTGCAGTGGAAGAGAAGAGTCCGTGGGGTAACTGGTGGGTGGCTGATGGCAGGCGTGTCTGTATGGTCACTTGCTCTGGGCCAGCCTGAGCGTCAGTAACAGGGTCGGGTTCCTGTCTGGACTGAATGACAGCACATCCAGCTGTGCTCTGGGAGAGGCGCAGGCATTCCTGGTTTTGTGAGGGAAGTGGGCATTTACGTCGGCAGCTGGCGTGGTGGCAACTCCTTCTCCTGGCTCACTAGCTAATAATAGACGGTTACCTGGACATTTGTTGGTCACATGGCAGAGTGGGTGGGTTAAGGGCCTGAGAGAACAGCTGCAAAGGATAGAGAATGAGTTCATATTCTTGAGCTCAAGACTGAGATCATGAAAACGGGTCTGAGGATTACTTTTCTGATCTTGGGGAGATTCACGTTTGAACGATGAGAATCTGAACATTGAAACAGGAATCAAGGGGCAGATTTAAGATGCTGTAGAGCAGGTGGGGCTGCTGAGCCAGGTGAGGGTGTGGGAGGTGCAAAACACGCCTCCCCCCCTGGCGGCCTCTGCTTGTGCCAGGATTGGGTTTTTGTTGTCATGTTTGGGTTTGATTTAATAGGTCAGTTTAGGAGAGACACTTTAACTTTCCCATGATGCTTTGCAAACTGATGACAAGATAAGTTTTGAGAAACTAGCCACCAAGTAAATTCCACTTACAAAAATATTTAAACGTTAAAAACTATACTGATGTGCATTGCTGGTGAGAATGTCAAATGGTGCAGCCACTGTGGAAAGTGGTATCATGGTTCCCCCCAAATTAAACATTGAATCGCCATATGGCCCAGCAATCCCATTTCTGGGCACATACCCAAAGGACTTGAAAGCAGAGAAGGGGAGGAGAGAGGAGGGAGAGAGACAGCAACCGGTTGACTCCCATACACTCCTGGATTGAGCCTGAAACCTCAGATGTGCCCTGACTCGGAGTCAAACCCACAGCCTTTTGGTGTGCAGGATGATGCTCAAATCAACTGAGCCACCTGGCCAGGCCGTTTCCCCATCATTTAAATACGGGGTGTGCAGGGGTGGTGAGCGACCCTGTCCCCACAGATGCGCACCAGGGAGATGGTTGCCAGGTTTTCAGCTGCAGCTTGCGTGAGTTCCTTGGAAGACCTGGTCACGTAAATATGAACCTGCGACGTGTAGGATTGAGTGTCTGCATTTTCACTTCTTCCGTCCTTGCCTTTGATCTTCTCAGGCAGACCTTCAAGGCTGGGGAAGGAGGGGACTGTGTAGGGGGGTGCCCTGGGGAAGTCATGGGCTTGTCACCCTCTTTTGTGGGGACCAGAGCCCTCGCCTGGGATCCCAAGTCGTCTTCTAGGCCCTTGCAGGGTGTCTGTCTTGGGAAGGAGGCTCCTGGGGCCGTTCCCGTCTTTTGCCCAGTTTTGGGACCTTATGCATTATGGCCACAAATATGACACAGTGATCCAGTGCCGTCTCTGTGGCAAGACCCCATTAGCAAAACTGCTTTTCTCCTGGTTGATGAGATTTAAAATATAATGTCTTTTCCCAGCAACTACTCTGTGGCCCAATTTGAATCCTGTCAATGCCTACTTTGCCATGACCAGAGGTCATTTCCTGCCTCTTTGCCTGGTTCCCCAGCCTCCTACCTGGTCTCCCATGGTCAGTTTTACCTTTGCCCCTGATGCTCCACATGGAACCTGCATTGTGGTTTTCAAGTGTATCTTGAAGCGCAGGCTCTTTTATCATCACTGATCTGCTCACAGCCTCCTCCCCCCACTGAACGGTGAGCTCCGTGTGATGTCACCCACCAGCTTTTCCAAGCTTCATCTCCTCCATGTGCACTGGGCTCTAGACCAGATGTTTTAAACGTCTGCTTGCTCCAGAATCACTTGGAAAACTTGTTAAAACATAGATTGCTGGACCCCACCACCAGAGGAGGTTTAGGATGGGCCTGAGAACTTGAATTTCCTTTAAAAATATATCTCCATGGAATTCAGAGAGGAAGGGAGAAGGAGAGAGAGATGGAAACATCAATGATGAGAAAATCATTGATCGACTGCCTCCTGTATGCCCCCTACTGGAGATGGAGCCCACAACCCAGGCATGTGCCCTGACCAGGAATTGACCCGTGACCTCCTGGTTCATAGGTCGATGCTCTAGCCAAACTAGACAGCTGTGGCTGAACAGACCTCACATTCTCCCTTGAGTTTCTTTTTAGTGCTTCTTCCTTCATTTGAAAACTCTCCTTGGTTCATTCTGCCCATCAAAGTCCTGTGCATCCATCAGAGATGTCGCCCTGGCCGGGAAGCGACTGCTACCCCTTCGGATGGCACCCCCTCTTTTGACTGCTCATGATTCTGTGCCTCCCATCAGCGCTGCCCAGTGCTGTGGTCCCCTGTATTTCGTCTTGTTTCCCCCTTCTGCATGGTAAACGCTCTGTGAGGAACAACATACTGGAAAAACAGCTTTTGAGATAAGAAACCCGACTTCTGGCTCATCCATTCTGCCTTTACAGATTCTGGCAAATGCAGGGCAGAAGTATATCTTGCCCATGTTGGGGTTCTCTGCATTGCCCCACTAATTCCTGGCCCACAGTAGGCCCTTCATACATATTTGTTGAATGAATAACAGGCTGAAATGCTCAAGATGGTGCAGGCCTGAGAAAGACAGAGGACTCCAGGGAGCCACCGCGCTTGCATGCCTGCGATCCTCTTAGAAGCTGCGCCTCCAGGAGAACAGTTATTATCTTTAATGAACTGGTGTGTGGCATAGTTTAAACCTATTTATTATCCCTCAACACTTAGCCTTGAATAGCATCCATCAGGCGGGAAGATCAGAGGCGGGGCGGGGCCTGACCATCCCCAGGGCACTACTTTTGCAGAGTGGAGGACTTTGAAGAACAGAGAAGGCTGATCTTTGATTTTAGAGCAATGTAATTGTAGTCACCTTGTTTTTACAGCACACTTTCATTCTTCATTGCTCGCGGCCAGTGACGAGAAGGTTTGAGAAGGAAGGGAGGAGACGTATACTTTGTTTTTGTTTTTAAAATATATTTTTATTGATTTTAGAGAGAAAGGGAGATGGAGAGAGAGATAAAAACATCAGTGATGAGGGAGAATCATTGACTGGCTGCCTCCTGCACGCCCCGCACCGGGGATCAAGCCTACAAGCCAGGCATGTGCCCTGACATGGAATTGAACTGTGACCTCCTGGTTCGTAGGTTAATGCTCAACCGCTGAGCCCAAGGCTAGGTGGGCTACACATTTTTAAGGATTTATTTTTAGAACTTGATTTTCTTAATATATAAATGTAAATAATGCTCACTGTACACAACCAAAACAGTTCAGAAACAGATACCCAAAGTTAAGTCTCCCTGGGGAAGTAGCTGCACTAATAAAAGAGAAACATGCAAATTGGTATCACTCCACTACGCCCACCAGCCAATCAGGATGACTATGCAAATTAACCCAACAAAGATGGCAGTTAATTTGCATATGCAGGTGCAGAGCACAGACTGAAGATGACTGAAGACTGAAGAGGCTTGGCTTCTCCACTGCGGCCGGACCAAAGGCCTGGGTCCTGGGTGCCGGAGGAAATCGTTGCTGGCAGCCAGGGGTGGAAGGCATATTTCTCGAATCTTCGTGCATCAGGCCTCCAGTGTTTTTATAATTTGAAGTGAGATGTAGAGGTTTTGACATTTTAACGCCTCACAGTAAAGGGAGTAAGGCTCACAATACAGACCCTGATCAGCCAGTTTACCTGGGGTGATCCCTGCATGGTTTCCTGACACCTTCCAAGTTCTAGCACGATGTCCATCCCTGAATCTCACAGCTGTGTTTCCACGTCTCACTATTTCCAGTAGTTTCCAGCTCACTCTTAAGCAGATGCCCTCAATCAGGCTGTGGGAGAAAAAGCTAAGGAATGCCATCCTCTTTGGGGATTTCCCCTCCCTTCTGCCCTTCTCCCCTTCTCCCTGCAGATACTGAGTGCTTCCTCCAGACTGCCTCCCTCGGGCACTGTGCCAGGCATCAGGGCACCGTGGTGAGCAAAGCAGACCTGGCTTGCCCTTGGGGAGGCTGACCTCAGGGGAGCAGTCAGTGCAGTCTCCGGAGCCAGGGGGCCTGAGTTCGAATCCCAGATCAGGCACTTACTTGTGGTGCTGGGCCTCAATTTCCTTATCTGTGAAAATGGGGATAATAACATTCCCTACCTCAAAGGTTATTGTCTCCATTAAAATAAACAACATGTAAAATGGTGAGAGCAGAGCCCAGGACTTGGTACATGCTCACTAAATGTTAGCTATTATTTACAGTTGGGGTGGGTCAGGCATTAAATGAGGACTAATAAAGTATGGAGTTATAAACCGAGACACGTTCTGCAAAAGGAAGGATGAAGGATGCTGAGAGAGAGTGTCACAGGGGGCCTAATTTAGAGTGGGAGTCAGCAAGCACGTGAGCAGCTGGTGGGGGAAGGGAGGCCTGGTGGGGCGGGGAGTGTGAGCTGAGGTTGGCGCCCCAAGCGGGGCAGGGCCCAAAGGTGTCTAGTTCCCTTCATGCGTGTTAGTGATGAGGCAATGAAGGCCTACGGATTATTGCTTTTCTTGGGTTAAGACTGGTGGCAGCCATGGCAAGATATACCCAGAAACCCGTCCCTTAAACTTTCACCACTTTCAGTTCTGATCTGATGCAAATCTAAGTGACCTCAGACTTGTGCCTGGTGGGGGCCCGTCCTCATACCAGAAGAGGGCAGAGTAGTGATGACTATGATATCCCCTTATGCAGGCGCACACAGACTCCCCTCCCTTCCTCTCTCACTCCCCCTTCCTTCCTGCCTTTCCTCCTGGGGGCATAGGGCTCAGGTGGGTGTTGGATGGTAGTGGTAACTAGCTAAATTAGGGGAGAATTCAGGCTGTTCCTTTGTTTCCAGATTTAAATAATCTGTTGTATGGGTCTCCTTAGGTATGTCTCCTTCCCCCCACCTATCTATCCATCCATCTCTCCCTCCCCTAATCCCTCCCTCCCTCCTTCCATCTCTCCTTCCATCCTTCCATCTCTTCATCCATTCCCCCATTCCCCCATCCATCCATCTACCCATTCATTCATCCACCCGTCCCCACCCTCCCACCCACCCATCCACTTACTTGTTCATTCCCTTATCCATGCAGTCCACAAATATTTACTGAAGGGCAGCTGTAAGTCCAGCATTTGCGCAGGCATTTTTGATATTTACTAACCAGGCCTGCTCTCTGCCTGCATGAAGCTTACAGCCTGTCAGCAGGAATTCCACAGCAGCTTGTCACGTGTCCACACTTCATATGTACTCTCAGTGCACGGGATTCAAACAAGTAGCAGAGGCGGTCCTAACCCCACAGGATGGGCAGTCTCATTGGCCCAGCTGTTCCTGTACTGGCTTATTGATTCTTAATTTTCAATATAGGGGATTGAGATTCCCACACATCACTGATGCTCAGGGAGGGGCTGGGACAGTGGCTGTGCACACGGTTGCCGACGAGGAGCAGAATGGCAGGAGCCGTCTCTGTACTTCCCTTCTGGTCTCTTGGGCCGGACTGATCTTGTCTAGAGCCCTGATAATCTCCCAGACAAAATATTTAAATCTTCTGCAGCTCTAGGGACTCTGGGGAAGGAATAATGTGGCTGAAACCCTAAATATTTTGGCGTATAATTAATGCAAGTGTTGCCCGGCAGATGCTGCTCACCACAGCCGCTACCCCAAGAGAATGGCCGGGATCCTTGCATATGGAAATGGACATGTGCATGCATACATTTCTCTAGCCTCCCAGTCCTGTTCCCTCTCCCCTCTGGTGCTACCCTCAGCTTCCCCCTTCAGTCCCTGGTTGCCTTCATATATATTTTTGTCTTTGTTTTTCGAAAAGGATGAAAATGATCACTGCCTCACTGATATAGGCTCGGTTTATTATTGTGATTTCTCCCAGGGGAACTTGCCTTTTCATAGAAATCAAAGCTTTAATTCAAAGGAATGACTTTCTAATTGTTGAATTTCAAATGTGCACTGAGCGGACTTGGGGGTGATAGAATTTCCCACGCATTATTAAAAATATGTATTTTTATTTAAGAGAAGAAGGCAGGAGAGAGAGAGAGAAACATCAATGATGAGAGTCATGGATTGGCTGTCTCCTGCACGCCCCCCTACTGGGGATCGAGCCTGCACCTGGGCATATGCCCTTGGCAGGAATCAAACCAGGGACCCCTTCAGTCCCCAGGCCAATGTGCTATTCACAAAGCCAAATGGGCCAGGGCTTTCTCATGCATTTTGAAATCCCAGTGTATAGGTCTAGGCATAAGTGGCTCTATTGGTGAGACTGTAGTGCCAGGCATTTTTCAAATAGGGTGAAGGTCATTGTGCTACCCTGGTTGTTCTGTTTTGTGGAAAAGGTAACTAACTGGGTTTTAAAAAAATGCTCAGTAATCCTATACCGTGTGCTCAGTGTCATATCTACAACAATCCTATTGCATTTTACCCGTGAGGCAGCAGGATATTAGGGCAGGTAAGGGACCTGCCCGAGGCCACAGGGCTAAGAATTAGCGCTGGGCTTGACCTGGTCAGGATCACCTGCCTGAGTGAAATACAGTCTCAATATCCGCC
>PVJC01030300.1:0-21290 GCA_004026665.1 Murina feae | reverse complement strand
TTTTTTTTTTTAAATAAAGTCCCTTTTATTATGTTTTTGGTGTCATACCTAAGCAACTTGTACCTAACCTAAGTTTACATATTTTTCTCCTAGAAGTTTTATAATATTGGTTTAACATTAGGACTATGATGCATTTTGAGTGAAATCATATATTTAATGTTAGAGTAACAAGGTCTTTTTTTTTTTTTTTTTTTCTGGTTAGAGATGTCAATAGCTACTGAACCATTTGAAGAAAACACTGCCGTTTGCCTATGGAATTGGCTTCAACCATTGTCCAATGCCAGTTGTTCATATATGTATCTGGGTCTATTTTTGGACCTTTATTTTGTTTCACTGATTTATGTGCCTATCATATCACCAACAATACCACACTGACTTAATTACTAGGCCTTTATGGTAAATATTAAAATTGGATAGTGTTATTCCTTCAATGTCATTTTTCTTTTTCAAAATTGTTTTGAATATTCTAGTTCCTTTGCATCTCAATATATACTGGTTTAATTTTAGTATTAGCTTGTCAAATCCTTCCAAATGTACTACTGGGATTTTGAGTAAGATTTTATTGAATCTATATATATTAGCTTGGGGAGAATTGACACTTCAACAACATTGAGCCTTTTAAACCATTAACAACATATAATTCTTCTTTTATTTAGTACTGCTTTGACTTCTTTCATTTATAATTTTCAATGTATGGAACTTGTACATATTTTGAAAGCTTTATATCTAACTTTTCATGTGTTTGCTACTATTATAAATTTTTATTTTTATTTCAAGCTGTTTATTACTAGTATATAGAAATTTAATTGGTTCTTTTAATATGATTTTGTGTCCATAAACCTTGCTAAAGGCATTCATTAATTCTAATAGCCTTTTTGTTTTATCTTTAGGGTATTTTATCACTTAAAAATACAATTGGTTTATTTTCTTTGCCTTTTATTTATTCTTCTGGCCTTTTTCCACTTGCTAGGACCTCCAGGATGCACACTAAAGGGTTGCAGGTTCAATCCCTGGCAACCAATTGCTGTGTCTCTCTCACATCGATGTGTCTCTCCCTCCCTCCTGCCTTCCACTCTCTCTAAAAATCAATGGGGGAAAAATGACCTCAGGTGAGGATTAATGAAAATAAACATGTTGAGCTGGGAAATGTCCACTGCTTTTCTATTTTCTGGAAATGGGTGGTTCAAAAAAATTTATTCAGAGTTTTAAATATCTAGAATGATCTACACACATATTGTTTTTTTTCCTGAATCCTTTAAAATTTTTTTTTCTAACAAAAGTAACTGAATATAAGGTATGATCAAAATTCAAAATAAATTCGAGAATATTAAATACTATATATATATATATTCTACACAAATGCATGATACTAACTAGTCCTGGGTACAAACATACTACAACGCTGAGAAAATTCATATTAGGAAAACAAGCATAATTAAAGAGAAACTGTAAAAATGCCTATTGAACATGGATGCAGAAGAGTCAAGAAAGCAGAAGTCCTGCTGTTCATTAACTCTTTGCACCAAAGCTTTAAAATAAGTGGTACATCTACCAGTCACATGCAAACTCACTCCAGGTTAACTGAGTTATGCAGAAATGCTACATGTATATTTGCTTTTGCAGACATATGCCCGGTACACTTTGGAGATACATGGAGAAGGACATCTACATTTCAAATGACAAAGCCAACAAATCTGTATTTAACAAAACTCATCAGGGTGTTTTTATTAACCTAAGTGCTGTCAAGTTTCTAGTGGGTAAGAAATGGGATACTTTTATGACAGAGCATTGTGTTACTTGACTATTTCTGTTTCTTTCTGGTAGGAAACTTTTTTACTTGGGAGAAAACGAGGCATGTTTAAAACAACAGGAAAGTGTTATTCTTCAGAGAGTATTTTTACAGAAGGAATTTCAGTTCTACTTTTTCTGGTAGTTGGAGGTCATCGATTCTACTGGTTGTGACTGTGTTGGTTCAGCAAAAGTTTAGCTCAAGCTAAGCTGATGAGTAAAGGGACAAAATGAGAAAGTGAAAAAGCATGGAATGAAAATAAAACTAGACTTTTTAAGTTAGCATTGAAACTTTATTGAATGTCAAATATGTATGGGTTTGAAACATTAGCAAAACTCAGTGTTTCTTAGATATGTATAACTAGGAAAAAAACAGTTATATCTTAGAAAATGAGCTCAACGGGAATATTAATCTTAAAAAGTACTCCAAGCCTAGCCCCACACCTAGTATGCAGTAAGTGCTCAATAAATGTTATTTCTTCTTTGGAGTAATCAATGGTATCAATAAGTTTTGTTCTTGCATATTAGTTCCACAATAATTTCCAAAATTGGCCTGGGCCAAACTCAACCTTCTTTATAAATTTCGTATATAAATACTGAGGATTATTAATAAAAGCATATAGCTGTATATTGAGTAAACCAGTTCAACCCATTTGATTTTCACAATGCAAGTAGTCATTGTTCTTTCTTCTAGGGGTGTTGCATTCCATTCCTGGCTAATCGCATTCTTTATTTTTCTAATCTGATGAATACATTTCCATTTTTATTAAGTCTAATAGATAGCTGATCTAATTTGGAGCTTATAAATTATACAGTTATATGTGAATTGATTGTAGCACATAACTCTAATATAGTGGCAATCTTCTCAGAGATTAGAAGTGCTGCTTAGTTCTCTTTCTATGGATGATTAATTTTCAGTGGTTATCAACCCTCGAACTGAAAATTAAGCAATACATATTTGCTTTGTGGATGACCAGTTTTATTAAAGTAGTAGAGTTGATGCAATGAATTATCAATACATTATGAAGAGAAGCCATAATTAAAATGACTTACAAGGAGCAGGCAGGTCTCTATTGTCCTTGGCTAAATTCGGCTACTGCTGTGAAGAACTAGTTAGTGATTCTTGCAACAGTCTGGGAATCATACACAAACCATCCCTTGATTTCCTGGTTTTACAACTTTCAGAAAAGTTGATTTATGTCAATAACCCTTTAAGGTAGACGACTTGAAGACAATGAATGTTTCATTTGATTTATTTTATTTTTATTGTTGACACTATTACAGATGTTCCCATCCCCGCCTTTACCCACCTCCACACAGTCCCACCCTCCCACCACTTCCCTCTGGCCATCACCACACTGTGTGTCTATGGGATATGCATGCATGTATGTTCTTCAGCTAATCATCCATTCACCTTCTTTCATCCATTACCTCCCTCTCCACAAAACCACCCCTCGGACAGCTGTCAGTCTGTTCCATGTATCCATGCCTCTGTTTCTATTTTGTTCATCAATTTATTTTATTCATTAGGTTTCACATATAAGTGAGAGCATATGGTATTTGCCTTCCTCTGACTGGCTTATTTCGCTTAGCTTAATAATCTTCAGGTCCATCCATGCTGTCACAAAGGTAAGATTTTCTACTTTGTTTTAAAGCCATATAGTATTCCATTACAGTAAATGTACCACAGCTTTTTTATCCATTCATCTACTGATGGGCCCTTTAACTGTTTCCAGATCTTAGCTATTATAAATAACACTGCTATGAACATAGGGGTACATATATTCTCTCCAAATGGTGTTTCGGGATTCTTAGAGTATATTCCCAGAAGTGGAATCATTGCATCATGAGGCAGTTCCACTTTTAATGTCTGAGGAAGTTCCATACTGTTTTCCACAGTGACTGCACCAGTCTGCATTTCCACTGACCATATACTAGGGTTCCCTTTTCTCCACATCCTTGCCAGCATTTATTGTTTGCTGATTTATTGATGGTAGCCATTCTGGCAGGTATGAAGTGATATTTCATTATAGTTTTAATTCACATCTCTCTGATAATTAATGACATTGAGAAGTTTTCCATATGTCTATTGGCCATCTATATGTCCTCTTGGAGAAGTGACTATTCGGGTCCTTTGCCAATTTTGTGATTGGATAATTTGTCTTCCAGGGGTTGAGTTGCATATGTTCTTTATATATTTTGGAAATTAACCCCTTATCAGATGTATCATTGGAAAATTTAACAAAAATCTTTCCATTCCCATTGGTGCTCAAAGGCTGCTTCTGTCTTTGATGCTGACCACCTTCAAAACAAGAGGCAATTGTCCAGTGAAGTCTATTTATTTAGCTCTTATGCTTGCTTGAACACAGTTTCTCAACACAATGATGCAATTAGAGTTCTAACAATTAAGCACATGTACTTGGTTCTACATTCATGGTCCTTAAAATTCTAGATGTCTGTGATGGTGTCCCTGTGAGAGAAGCCATAGTCAGACTGCAGGCCAGTCTCCCCTAGTGGTGGCTTGTCAGAGAGCTGGCAAAATTGACTCAGGTAGGTCATCTCGAGATTTCTCTTTGCAATGTGAAACTATTCTGTTGTGCCATTCTATCTGATTAAAGAGTAATATGCAAATTAACCATCACTCCAGAACAAAGATGGCAGCACCCATAGTAGTGGGGCAGGATGCTGGCAGCATCACCCTGGCAGCATGAGCCCAGCAGCCATTGCCTCAGCAACCCATGAGCAGGTCTTGCTGCCCTGGAGTAGGCAAGCACTGCCAGCAGGCAGCCCCCAGAAAGGCCTGCTTGTGGGTCACTGTGGCAATGGGAGGAGGGAGGGTGAGATGGAGGAAACAGGCAAGGCCGGCAGGCCACGCGGCACCATGCAGGTGGGGTTTGCCTGCTTCCCAGTCATCTTGGAGAGATTGGGGAACAGGAAAGCCCAGCCCGGCTGTGAGGCAGCACTCAGGCGGGGTTTGCGGGGTTTGCCTGCTTCCCAGTTGCTGAGGCAACATCAGGGAGCAGGCAAGGATGGCCAACAGGCAGCACCCAGCTCTGGCCACAGCTCAAGGGAGAGAACAACATGCAGGTGAGGTCAGGAGCCTGAGTGATCAACACAGAGGGGTGCCTGCTCCAAGCCTCTATGGTGTGCCTTGGGGCAAGCCCCCAGAAGATACACACACACACACACACACACACACACACACACACACACAGGGCAACTGCTCAGAGCCTCAGATGTGGCTGGGGGCAGGCCCCCAGTGGGGACACACACACTCACACACACACATGGCACCTGCCATCGGTATGACATCCACTGAGGGGTCCTGGACTATGAGAGGGGGCAGGCTGGGCTGAGGGACCCCACCCACCTCCCATGCATGAATTTCATACACCAGGCCCCTAGTCATTAATAATAACATTAACTGAAGTTGTGAATAAAATATAAGATCTGCTATTTTGTGTGTGTGTGTGGATGATTTCCTGTCATAGTTTTGGAGGAATTTATTTATTTTTCTTGTTTTTATATATTTTTATTGATTTCAGAGAAGAAGGGACAGGGAGAGAAAGAGATAGAAAGATCAATGATGAGAGAGAATCGATTGGTTGCCTCCTGCATGCCCCCCCCCCCCGCAATGGGGGATTGAGCCCACAACCCAGTCATGTGCTCTTGACCAGGATCAAACCTGGAACACTTCAGTCTACAATCTGGTGCTCTATTCATTGAGCCAAACTGGCTATGGCTTATTTTTTTTTAAATATGGTTTTTATTGATTTTTTTTTTTAGAGAGAGAGGATGGAGAGGGAGAAATAGAAACATCAATGAGAGACAAACATTAATTGGCTGCCTCCTGCATGCCCCCTACTGGGGATAGAGTCCACAACCAGGGTCTGTGCCCTGACAGGAATCAAACTAGAAACCTCTTGGTGCATGGGTCAATGCTCAACCACTGACCCATACCAACTGGATTGAAGGTATATATTGATTATTCATATTTTATAGCAAAATATCTTATGTAATATCCTTTGTGACAGCTAGCTTGGTGTATGACATTTTCCTTGTCTAATGAGATCTGAAGTCCTTATTAGGCAATAACCCAAAATTTATTTATCTTTTTTAAAAATAATGAACATATTTTTATTTTGCTTACAATTTATAAAATGTGAATATTCTATAACCCAGCCATAGCCTTTATTTCTAATTAACTTCTTCATTGAGTCTCAAATCCCTTCTAAAAACATACTCTTGCAGAAGTTGTTGAATTTTTCATCCTTCTTTCTGTTTAGATAATATTCAAGGGCAAATCCTATAGGGAGAGTATATGAGCCCAAGAGTCAAAAACAGTCAGAAGTAACTTGGTCCTTGGTGCCAATAAAACCTGAGGATCAAGGTTTGGGGGCAATGAACAAAGCCCCCAAATTAATTTTAAACAAAGGAAATCCTTCAACTGTAGCATCGGAGAAAGGTGCATGAAATTCATGCATGGGTAGGGTCCCTCGGCCTGGCTGGAGATCAGAACTGATCTGTGGGACTACCAGTGGGGTAATGGGGGGTGGGGCTCCAACCCCTGCTGTCACCTGCCTTGCCCATCTGGGGCCTGTGGGCTAGGGGCATTGAGTGTCTGCCCCCTGGTCATCAGTGTGCATCATAGTGACCAGTCATTCCACCGTTCAGTCTATTTGCATATTAGGCTTTTATTATATAGGACTGAAAGCAGAGTTAGAGTTATTCAAATGTAATTGATTAAAAAACAATAAACTCAGAACAATAGCAGCTAGAAAAACGAATGTTTTCCTGAAGGATAAGGATATGCATTTGGACTTTAAAGAGACAGTGTTTCTATTTGCATCAGCCATAGGAGGCAGAATATCAGGTAGCAGCAAACCTGAGTGGTGACACTTGTTTGTGGGTAGGAAGGATGGGGTTGTGTTAGGAAGACCTCTATCTTTTACTGAAAAATATTACATAAGCGAAGGACGACTCTCTGAGGGAAAACCCAATCCACAGCAAAACACAAAACCAAACAAACCTGTGATTTATGCCCAATGGTCCATGCATGAATGAAAGGTGGAAAGGGGTAGAGAGAGAGCAGATCCGGTCCCTTATCTCTGATGCCATTTTAATTTGGATGAGACTTTACCACTTACTGTCCAGTCCACATATCACACAAGATGCTCCAGTCAGCTTTACTTCTCAAATGACCCTCTTACTAGGAATATACAGATATATTTTACTTCATTTAGAAATGTCCCCACATCTCATAACAGTACACAATTTCAGGACATTTTACAAGAATTTTTGAGATTATTCATTCTGCATGCATAAACATTTTACTAACCACTTCCCAAGGCTGCAGAATCACCAAAAGAGCATTTAGTGGCACCATTTGTCACTTCGCTTCCGCATTATAACACAGCTCTGCTTCAACCAAGAGGATGCATTTTACTTTGATTGTGAATGTTTTTAGCATACTTTTGCCTTTTACTTTAAAAATGCTTTTTAAAACATAAGTGCCGTACCAAAATGTCTCTTAAATTCACATTTAATTAACTACACAGTTCTACAGATGGCATACAGAGGGCTTTTAACTGACAGGTACACTGCACAAAAGTTAATAAAAATTTTCACTGTTGCATGGCATGCTATGTCAGATACCTGTTTAGATTTCAAAGGCTTCCAGGGAAAGAAGCACAGAACTAAGGGGTCATGAGATCTTGACTTTACTCCCTGGTTTATTGCTAAATACAACCTGGCCTTGTTATCCAAATTCTTGTAGTCTCAGTTCCAAAAAAAGGAATAAAGAAAGGTAGATGAAAGGGGATCCCAGGAGGAAATTCTAGAATTCTGTACATCTGCCTCTCAAGGACTGTGAAGGTTCTGATATGTTATTTTACTCCATCTAGTAAATATGCCACAGTGTCATGGATGCTGGTGGCAGACATGATTCTTTTTATTACTTTCATTACTTTCTTCCCAAACCTTGTATATTTTATATCCTCTTGCCCCATTGCACCTGGTCGAGCTCCAGCACAATATTGAATAGAAATGGAGATAGTTGGCTTTTTCATTAATTTGCAAATGACAAAGAGGACAGAGAGAAATATAAAATAATCTCCTTTTCAATATATTTCATTGATTTTTTTTACAGAGGAAAGGAGAGGGATAGAAAGCTAGAAACATCAATGAGAGAGAAACATCGATCAGCTGCCTCCTGCACACCTCCTACTGGGGATGTGCCCACAACCAAGGTACATGCCCTTGACCGGAATCAAGCCTGGGATCTTTCAATCCACAGGCCAATGCTCTATCCACTGAGCCAAACCAGTTAGGGCATAATATAAAATAATCTTAAAAATAAGTGTTGAATTTGACAAGCTCACTTGTTACAGTTATTATATACAACCATCTTTCTATAAAACAAAACAACTGAATAGAAATGAAGTGCTACCAGTGCCATCATTTACAAAGCACATTCTTTAAATAGGACACAAAAGCACTGAGGAAAGGAAAGGTTTAGTTATTTTAAAATCAAGAACACCTCAGCCTTAAGAGACACAAATCATGGACTGAGAAAAGATATTTACAATAGGGATGTTAAATAAAGGACTCCAGATAATACTGAGAATTTCTATAAATCATTAAGATAAGGACACCCAACGCATTAGAAATGTGGGTAAAAGCCTCAGTGGCCATTTCTCATGTGCACATGTACACACATACACACACAGGCACACACACAATCCAAATGATCCAAATAATAAATGAGTGAGAAAGTGCTTAGCCTCATTAATCAGATAACTTCAAATTAATATCACAATTAGATGCCACTATGCAAAAATCACCATGGCTCCAGTTTAAAAAACCTGAAAATGTCAAGTACTGCAGAGGAGATGGAGCAACTCATGTAATGCTTAGTGGGAAATTTGTATACCATTTTTGAAAGTGGTTTGATAACATTTCCCAAAGCTTAGCATAAGTTTATCTCGTGACACCGTGATTCTGTTCATAGGTGTATTCCCAACAGAAATATGTACATTTGGGTAATACTAGACACATGCCAGAATATATTAGCACTATCCTAATAATTAAACACATTTTCATCAACAGCAGAACAGAGGAATGGTGGCAGGATCATAAAAATGGAAAGTACACTGTAAGAATAAATAAGTGCGATATGCAGCAACATGGATGAATTGCAAAAACAAGCTGAGAGCAAGAAGGCAGTCACACAATAATAAAGACGATATTATTTCTGTAAATTTCAAAAGTGGCAAAAATGAACTAGTGGTGATATAGGTTAAGACTGTGGCTAATTTTGGAGGGTGATGTCTGGAAGCAGCAAATAGAAAGCTATCAGGCTGTAGAACACTATTTCTTGATCTGGGTTGATTCTGAGGGTGTTCACTTTTTTTAAGCCATTAAGCTACATATTTATGATTCACCTACTATCATTCATTTATCTTATTTGTCAATGGACAGTTTAAACACGTATGTATGCATTTATGTACGTAGATGGAAGAAAGAGGAGAGGAGAAAGGAGGAGAGAGAGAGGGAGAGAGAAAGAGATGAAAAGATTTAGCTATGCTGAACCAGGTTTTATAAACGCAGTGAGTGTGAAAAAAGGATAATTCACCAGGACCATCTGCCATTCCTCCAAAATTCACAATCCATCCTGTCAGAAAGAACTCATCATTAAAATAATTCCAGAATTACACAGAGATTGTTGTGAAGTCTGGAGTCACAGCCAGTACAATAAGACCTTTTTTATTAAACAGCTATAGCAACATTTGGGGATCAGTTGTTAAATAACTTCATAGATAGAAACATGTTGAGTCAAAGTTTGCTGAAGAAAGAAAAAAAAATACTAGTTTTAATAATAAACACTATCCTGTCTCAAATAGATTGAAAATACCACTGGAGAGAAATATCTTTATTCCCTCCACACACACACACACACACACACACACACACACACACACACACACACATGATTAGCATATTGGCCCTGGTCGCTGCTTGGAGGACAGGGAGAGACAGAATAGGCAGACCATTCAGACTAGTAGTGGGCAGGTCTAATCAGCAAGGGGACTTACAAAGAGACTTGTCTCTAGCAGCAGTAAAACCAGTAGATCTCTGTGCCTGCCCACAAGAATCCTGAAAGTTTAGATAGAGATCTTAGCTGGTCAGGCACACATTCAGGCCAGATGATCTCCACGCCTCATCCTTGAAAGAGCTCCAGTATGGGAATGATGTACAGAATGTTCATTCCAAGGACAGAGTGGGGGGGGGAGGGCTGTAAGAAGGTTCATATTTCTCAGGCTCAATTTTCTGGTCAAGAAACTGACAGCACCTCCTCTTGATGACATACTCCAATTCTGTCCCTGCTACACACCCATTCTCTTCTTCTTACATAAATGATGGGGTGCAGCAGAGCCAAACAGATCATTGGAGATCCAGACAGGGCCTTGGGTAGGGTTCATGGGGGAAGTGTGGGACACAATTATACTAGCAGAACTCCAAGGTCAAGTATCTAATCTCCTACCTTGAACCCAGATATCATATCTTATAGAAAAACCGAGAGATGGCCTGGCTGGTATAGCTCAATGATTGAGCACCTACCTATGAACCAGGAGGCTATGGTTAGATTCCAGGTCAGGGCACATGCTCAGGTTGTGGACTTGAACACTGTCAGGGGGGCATGCAGGAGGCAGCTGATCAATGATTCTCTCTCATTATTGATGTTTCTCTCTCCCTACCTCTCCCTTTTTCTCTAAAAATCAATAAAAAATATATATTTTAAAAAATACCTAAAGATGACTAAACTTAAAGACATAATAAACTTAAGTAGCACTGATGCCGTATCATTGATTAATAAGAAAGAAAATTCATATACAAGTCAGAATGCTCTCATTTTCCTGTCACTATAGACTCTCACTGTCCTAAATAGGAACATGAGAAGTCAGGATATATACTTAGACTTGGCAAGAGAAATGTGTGGCTTAGTTTTGGTGACAGTGGCATTGATAGATGAGCACTAGTGGACCCATTTCCACTGTGAGACACACACAGCTGGCTGTGGACCCAGACGCTCATGCAGGTGCCTTCGCCTTGGAGTAATCAGAGGGGAGCACAGATAATTCTGGGCTCTCACATCAATTTTTTAAACTTCATGAAGATCTATCCTTGTTGATTTACTCAACCTCCCATAGACAGTAATACTGTGGTCAAGCCTGTTTACAATGCATATTTTATTAGTTGAATTCTCCAAGACAGACTGCCAAGTTTTAAGGATATCTTATTTTTATACATTTTTATATATTTTATTGATTTCAGAGAGGAAAGGAGAGAGAGAGAAGCATCAGTGATGAGAGAGAATCATTGATCAGCTGCCTCCTCTACGCTGCCTACTGGAGATCTAGCCCATAACCTAGGTATGTGCCATGACTGATAATCAAACTGTGACCTCCTGGTTCATAGTTTGTTGCTCAACCAATGAGCCACATTGAATGGGATCTAGGGGTATTGTACTCTAATTCTCCATGCACCAACTTCAGGACCATGTCAGAAAGCAGAAACATAATATATAGGGAAAAATTCTATATTTAAGATATAATTTTCATTATGTGAAAACAGAAGTTTCTTAAGAATGATTATTGGCTATCTCATTTAAAATAATACAAAAGGGAGAGAAACCAAGATGGCAGCATAGGTAAACACCTGGAATTGCTGCCTCACACAACCATTTCAAAACCACAATGAAAAGAAAAAAACAGACACCACCCAAACCCACAGGAAGGCTGGCTGAGTGGAAATTCTACAACTAGAAAGAGACTGAGACTCAGAGGAGGTATGAAAGTAAAGTACAGATGTACGGAGGCACACGGAAAGGGCTTGCTAGCAACTGAGGACATGGTTCTCTTTTTCAATCAGGAGGGAGTCACAAGCTCCTGATGGCTTTGAACTCCAGTTCTGGGCTAGTTTCTGGGGACCCAAACTCATACAGGGAGAAGCTGGACTGTCTGGCACTGGGAGAAACTAAAGAGCAGCTTTCTCTTGGCGGTGCCGAGGGACACTGAGACCCGGTGCCTCTTAGGGCAGGGCTGAGAATCAGACATAGCTGTTTGCTCCACCTTGTTAATTCCCTGAGACACCACCCCATTCAAGCTGCTCACAGAAGCTGTTGCATATAAAAGGCTGGGTAGCCTCAGGCAGAGGCTAAAATAGCATCTCCTTAGAGATCCAAGAGCCAGTGAATCCAGTGGTCAGAGCGGGACCACCCAGATTATAACTCCTCAAATCCAAAAGGGACACACTCAGGGGGCAGACTCAGTGAGCACCAAAGCCCCACTGAAGCAAGTCTTGCCCCATAAGGGTGTCTCCAGCACAGAAATCCTCCCACCATAGACACAGCTGATTCTCACAGCCAAGTGGCCTGGAGGTCAATTCTTCCCAGTTATACCAAAAACAATCAAGGCTTAGCTACAACAAAACTGTGCACAAAGCCTACAAAGCAGTTCACCAAAAGTGTCTACCTCAGGTAATTGGGGAGGCTGAGCCACTAGGCCCTATAGGACACCTAGCATAGAAAGCCACTCTATCAATGCAGGGAAGCAGCCAAAATGTGGAGACAAAGAAACAGGTCACAAAAGTCAGAAATGGAGGAAAGCAAAGGACTGGATATAGAGTTCAAAATCATGGTTATAAGGTTTTTCAAGAATTTTCTAGAGACCTCCGATAAATTTAGTGAGACCCTCCAGGATATGAAAAAGGACCAGCTAGAAATTAAGCATACACTGACTGAAATAAAGAATAAAATACAGAGATCCAACAGCAGACTAGAGGATTGCAAGAATCAAGTCATAGATTTGAAATATGAAGAAGCAAAAAACACCCAACCGGAAAAGCAAAAAGAAAAAAAGAATCTAAAAATATGAAGATAGTGTAAGGAGCCTCTGGGACAACTTCAAACGTACCAACATCAGAATTATAGGGTTCCAGAAGAAGAGAGAGAGCGAGATATTGAAAACCTATTTGAAGAAATAATGACAGAAAACTTCCCCTACCTAGTGAGAGAAATAGACTTCCAAGTCCAGGAAGCACAGAGAATCCCAAACAAAAGGAATCCAAGGAGGACCACACCAAGACAGATCATAATTAAAATGCCAAGGGCAAAAGACAAAAAGAGAATCTTAAAAGCAGCAAGAGAAAAGCAGTCAGTTACCTACAAGGAGGCACCCATATGACTGTCAGCTGATTTCTCAACAGAAACTTTGCAGGCCAGAAGGAAGTGGCAAGAAATATTCAAAGTGATGAATAGCAAGAACCTACAACCAAGATTACTTTAGTGAGCAAAGCTATCATTCAGAATTGAAGGTCAGATAAAGAGCTTCACAGACAAGAAAAAGCTAAAGGAGTTCATCACCACCCAACTAGTATTCTATGAAATGCTGAAAGGTATTCTTTGAGAAGAGGAAGAAGAAGAAAAAGTAAAGATAAAAATTATGAACAACAAATACATATCTATCAAGTGAACCTAAAAATCAAGTGAATAAAAAAATCTGATGAACAGAATAAACTGGTGAATAGAATACAATCAGGGGCATAGAAAAGGTGTGGATTGACAATTCTCACAGGAAAAGGGGCATTGGGGGTGCAGAAAATGACTGGGCAAAAATCATACACCTATGGATGAGGACAGTGGGGGGGAGTAATGGCAGAGCGTGGGGTGGGAACTGGGAGAAGGGGAGCTATGGGGGGAAAAAAGAGGAACAACTGTAATAATATGAACAATAAAGATTTGAAAAAAATAAAATAATGCAAAGGTGCACATCCAATAAACATTTTCATAACAGGAAATAAATACTCTATAATTTTAAAAAAATGGGGCTTTTACCAAAATTTCAAAGCTCCTGGGTGGAGACCTTGCACCAACCCCACCCCCAGGTCTGGGAGACACTGACTTGACAGTCTACAATGAGACCTCCTCCTTCCAGTCTTGGAAATAGTATCCACTGATTTCATCCTGTACATTTCATCCTTTACATAGATTAGATGCCAAAAGAACTGTGCAATCTAATTAAATATATAAGCAGAAATCACTTTTTCAAAATCTGCAAGCCAAAAAAAATGTGCAGCGTAACAGGAGATATCTGCATTGTTCAATTCTTCCAGAAAAACAGTAAATCATTAAATCATTCAGATTGCCATCTGCCTAATGCTGAATATTTGAATATTAAAGTCATTCATAGTAAATGATTGTTTGGCATAACTCTGTGGACAGTTTGCATGTTCTAGATGCTGGATTTTGACATAAACAACACTGGACCCTGGGGAGCACCATGGAGTAACAGTGTACATTTTAATTAAAATCAAGGCAGTGATGTGAAGTCATGCAGGTGTGCAATGCACACCTCCAGGAGGCGCCATCTGCACAGATTGAAGGGAGTTGTGCAATGTGGCAGTCTTAAAATACTCAGATTCCAATGAGAAATAATTTTTATTTCAGAGAGATTGGTGTAAGGCCACCCTATAAAAGTAGGAAAAAATTAATTTCAGTGTTATTAATTAACCTATGCCAGTATTGGTACTTCAGACAATCTACTTGGAATACCATGTGTCACTGACCCTAAATCACATAGGACATGAAGCTAGAAGAGGGAGTCATAGGATCAGCTTCCTGTCTGAGAACTCCTTTGCTTTCAATTAGATTTGCCTACAGATTCAATTGTTTTGTGTATTTCTGAAGTATCTTTGTTATCCATTCCATCCACATTTATAACCTCTATAGCTCTATTTGTGTTATTTACATATCTTTCCCAATGTTTTTAACGCTTTCCGCTTTCAGACTTAACCTCACAGACAAAGACATTATTGTGCTTCAGTTCTGGTTTCTGATCATTAATAAAGACATTTTATTTTTTAAAATCTACCCTTGTTAAACACATTTTTGCAATTTCAAATTATATAAAGCCTAAAATGTGAGTAATCTGAAGACATTGCCACATATTATATTCTTTGCTTATCATCTTTTAGCTCATTTTCAGTTATTGAGGCTGAATTTTTCTGGTTTGATTTGAATCAATTTTGCCAGTAAAACCTCACGGATGTTAAATCAGTTACTGTGAGAGGAGAATATAGGATGAACACTATACTTAATCCTCTCTATTCATCTCCAAATTTAGTTATTCTAACAAGAATGTTATTTAGTTGCACGCACACACACGTGTGTGTGAGTGTGTGTGTGAGTGTGTGTGTGAGAAAGAGAAATGGGGGGGAGGGTGTTGAGGGATAATAGTGTTAGGGAATGGAAAATACTTTTTAGAAATGCACAGTGGAGTTATATTAAATATCAGATAGAGAATTGGGCTCAGGGTAAAGGAGGTAGGACCCAGCATGATCTGAGGATCCATTTGGACTTGACTTTGGCATTGATGACACCATTATCCTAAAGTGAGTGTGGTCTCAGAAATCAGATGCTTCCCAAGCAATGTGTCCCAAGGGTCAAGATCTATGTGAGAGAGAGAGGATGGAGGGTATGAAGGAGGGAGGGAGGGAGGGATGGAGGGAGAGAGAGAGAGATCACTAAAGCTAGAGAAACCCCCAAAATCCTGAATAGGAAGTTGGGTTTGAGTTGGACTCCATGCACTGGGTCAGATTGTTTATGGAAAGGGTGAAATACAGGCATTTGGGCTCAGATCACAAAGAGACACTGGGAAGACTCTCCTCCTTGTAGGATTGAGAGGTGCTAAGCCCAGCAGAAAAGGGGGTGTATTCTAAAGCAGAGATTCAAGAATGACTGTGGCCAAATTATAAAGAACAGTAGTTGTTACTCATAATAATACAATCTGGGGAGGAGGGAACACTTTTTTTCCCTTCATCCGTAAGGAACATGGTCCAAATGAATAGTTTAGGAAGAATTGTTGGTGAGACAGCCTGGAACCAGGAGGGGCTACAGAACACTCTCACAAATGCATCTTGAAATCAAAACAAATCATCACTACTACTTATTTGGGATTTTTGCCACTTTGCTGTGTTCAAAGAACCCTTTCAAAAATATGAGATACCTAGGGGCCCGGTGCACAAAAATTTGTGCACTTGGGGGGGTCCCTCAGCCTGGCCTGTGCCCTCTCACAGTCTGGGACCCCTCGGGGGATGTCCACCTGCTTGCGTGCCTGGCTGGCCTGGGTGAGGGGCTGATGGCTATTTGCAGGCTGGCCACATCCCCTTCAGGGTGTGGGTCCTGCTGGGGTACATGGCCAGCCTGGGTGAGTGGCTGATGGCTCTTTGCAGCAAGGCTGTCTGGGATTTATTTAACTTCTAAAGTTGAAACTTTAGTGCTTTAACCGGAGCCCAGGTCAGGTTGCCCCTGACAATCCAGGCTCCCAGCACTTCCTTGAGCCCAAGGTGGGAAGCAGGTAACTGAGGTTTGTTTATCTTCTGTAATTGAAACTTTGTTGCCATGAGTGGAGGCCACAGCTGGCCTAGGCAGACAGGAACCTTAGCTTCCTCCATTGCTGGGTCAAGCCTCCTGTTTATTCCTGCTCAGGCTGCCCACAGCTCCCATTGACACAACGTCCCAGCGAGGCTGGCTGGAATCAGGTTTCTGGGGTTTATTTATCTTATATAATTGAAACCTTGCTTTGAGCAGAGGCCCAGACAGCTTAATGGAAGCCTCCTGCTTATTCCAGCTTCGTGGCTGCCGGCTGCTATCTTGGCTGGGTTAATTTGCATACTGCCACTCTGATTGGCTGGTGGGTGTGGGTTGGCTGGTGGACGTGGCTTGGGTGTCTCAGAGTGAGGGTAAATTTGCATATTACTCTTTTATTAGGTTAGATAATGGAAAAAATAGAAGGAAAATCCTATATAATACCAGTGTAATATGCAAATTGACCATCCCTTCGGGATGCCTAAACCACACCCACCAGCCAATCAGAGCGACTGTATGCAAATTAACTGAGCCAACATGGAGGCCGGCACTCAGGGAGCTGAGTAAACAGGCAGCGTCTGTTGCAGCAGGAGTGAAACTGTTTGCAGGTCGCCTGGGCTCTCCGCTCCAGGGAACAACATATTTGCGACAATGTCTCTACTCAGGAGCTGAAGCAAACAGCAGGCCAGGCTGACTTTTAAGGGAAACATTGTTTCATTATAGAAGCCAGAGCTGAAGCAGAGAGGTTTTGTAACTTGCCTAGGCCCCGGCTTAAAGGAACAGTGTATCAATTATAGAAGATAAACAAACCCCAGGAACCTGCTTCAGCCAGCCTTGCTGGGACATTGGGTCAATGGGAGCTGTGGGTAGCCTGAAAGCCTGAAAGTGCCCCTCAGCCCATCACCCATGCTGGCCACACCCCCATGGGATGAGGGACGCCACTGGGGGGCTTGAACAGCCTGCAAACAGCTATCAGCCTCTCACCCAGGCTGGCCAGGTACCCCAGTAGGGGCCCAAAACCTGAAGGGACTGTGGGCAGCCTGAAAGCCTGAAAATGCCCCTCAGACCCGCACCTAGGCTGGTCACACCTCAATGGGGTGAGGGACCCCATTTGGAGGCTTGGCCGGCCTGCAAACAGCCATCAGCCCCTCACCCAGGCTGGCCAGGTACCCGAGTAGGGACCCAAAACCTGAAGGGACTGTGGGCAGCCTGAAAGCCTGAAAACCCCCCTCAGCCCATCACCCAGGCTGGCCACACCCCAATGGGGTGAGGATCTACACTGGGGGGCTTGCAAACAGCCATCAGCCCCTCACCCAGGCTGACCAGGCACACCAGCAAGTGGACATCCCCAGAGGGGTCCCAGACTGGGAGAGGGCACAGGTCAGGCTGATGGACCTCCGGAGTGCACAAATTTTTGTGCACCAATCCCCTAGTTGTAATACATTATGAAACTATCAGAAACATGCATAGATTTTCAGCACAGTGATGTTAGTGGTTAGTGCAGTTGTCTGTATTGATTCCTCATTCAAACACAATTAAGCTTTGAAACCAACTTTCTATAGATTCAGATAGTTGAAAATGATATATTTCTTTAGCACTTAATAGATGTCCAAACTGTGTCCAGGAATGATAGAAAAATGGATGAGTAAATTGTTTTTTAACTTTAGGCTAAATTAACTTTTTATAATTTCAGTTGTCTTTAGTTTGTACTGTTCTTTATAGTTTAGCATTTTCATACTCTTTGGATCTTTACAGAATCCCATTTTACAGATAAAAACAATGAAGTCCAGACTCGGGAAATCATTTATCCCACATACCAATTGCTATTTAACAGCAGAGCTAGGTGGAGCCTAAACATGGGCACTATTCAGACACTGTGAGATATTGTTAGTTTAGGAGGTAACTATGAGCTCAGGGTGAGGTAAATCAAGACAAAGATATACCTTGAAGAAATTAACAATGAGCATCTGAGTGAAGGGAGAACAAAAAAACTGATCTAGGTTTGGAAATGACAGAAATAACTATTCAAACTCCACCCTTTTGTTGTTGTTCCAAATTCAATGTACTTTCCAACAAGTAAAGACAGAAAAGATAAAATTTCCAGGAGTGGAAGCCACTCCCTTTGATTTGGTAACCCAGCAACAAGGTATGTTCAGATTCTATAGTCAACAGAGTGGGGACATGGTAAAGCAGAGGAGCCCAGTGTAGCTCTTATACTATCTGGCTGAGGGGGAGGTGATATGAACTTGCACATTACCAGACCATTAGGGCTTCCACAACAGTGGTGAGGGTTAGGCTCTGCTTAGTGTGCCCAGCTGATGGCTGAATAGGTTAATTAATATCCAATCTGTGTTCTCCCCAAGCCAGGCTTGCCCCGGTTCAGGGCTGTTTCCACCCTTTTACTAATGGGAACAAAGATGCTGTATAGAATTAAAGTGGTCTTGATATAATGTAATTCCTACGAGTGGCCTGGCAATAGTCTACTACAGTACTGCACATTAGTATATTCTACCACATATACATGTGTTCTATGAGCAAGAGAGAATATAAAGAATCAAATGGGTAATGGAATGACTCAAGTCTATCAGAAAACATTCTTTAAGAAAAAAATTTACATGTTTTATGGAAGAATCTAAAAGTGTGTATGGTAAAGTCATTTATTTTATACAGAGACCCAGTGGAAGACCAAGAGGAGAGCATGAAGTAGCTCAATGCCCTTACCAATCTTTTTTCTACTGTAGGTGAGGCTACCAAAATGCATTACAGGTTCTAGAACCTGAGAGAATCATAGCCGGTTCTTTCACCTCCCCTTCTGAAACTGCCTACTCTTGTCTGTATCTCACACTCAATTTCCCTCTCTCTTCCCAGTCGCTTTGTTCTAGCTCATTCTCAGCTCTGCAATCATTTCTGGGTGCTGCTGAATGGATTGCATTTGGAGGAATGTTTCCAGAAAAGCACTTCCATTCCATTTCTGCACCCAGCCTCTGCTCCCAGATCCTCTTCAAAGGGGTGTGGATGCAGGCTTGGCCCACTGGAGGCAACTGGACTTGACCCAGGTTAAATGCTGAAAGGCGTGTTCTGAGCTGTACATATTTTATATGAGGGAAAATGGAAGACTGCCATCATGGAACTAAGATAACTAACATGGAAGGCAAGGCAGTAGAGCATGTCAGAGGAAAAGCTCCCCATCAAACTGAAGCCCTCTTCTCATCACCTCACCTGTGAGATTTGACTATCCATGTGTGTGGACAACGGATGCTAATTTTCTGAATGAGTGTGCATGGTTAGTGGGAGTCAATAAATGTTCACTTCGGTAGACCTTGTCAGTTGCAATTTGCATCAACCCTCCTTTCTCATCATGGAATGATCAAGGTTGAGAGGTAAGGAGAGGTTCAGGAATAGCCAGGCTTAATTAGCTGGTATTCAAATGGGAGATGCTGTGAGCCAATGGCAAGAGATACATGAATAGGAGTCAAGAAACCAATTGAGTGGAATCTACAAGACATGTAATTAAATGAGAGACAGACTTGCAGAAAGACAGGTCAGCTTATACACTCCCTGCCCCGTTAGGGGAGAGGGGGATGTTATAAAGGACATTATTAGGCCAACTGAAAACAGGAGTGTATCAAGGTTAAATTACTAAAGTGGATAATACACTGTGGTTATCTAAGAGAATACTTTTGTTCTTAGTAAATGCACACTGATATATATTTGGGGATAAAAGAGTCATAATGTAGGTATTTACTCTCAAAAGATTCAGAACAATATTTTACATATATGCATCTCATACCATGGGAGGAAACATAGAAGCCTTTTGGCATAAAGCAGTGTGTCCTAAGTTCAGTTAGAGGGAAGCATGCAAAGTCTAAAGGATCTAGACAACCTCTCCAATGTGGGGGTCAGGTAGAATTAGTGAGGAGGAGCATGTATTACACTAGATCAAAAATTTCAGGTGGAGGGGACTGGGTTATGGGCATTTCTGGCAAAAGGGGATATCAAACAAAGACTGAGAGGACAGCCTAAGAAATCACCGTTCTGCTTAGAACACTGAGGCAGAAGGGAGATAGGCTGTGACTGCAGATTACACTTAATTTTGCATGCCTTGCTGAGGATGTTCTGAAAGGAACATCTTTTGAATGGAGGCTAGACAGAACACCTAAACATATATGCAAATGGGGAAATGGTTACAAGTGAAAGATGCAGACACATTTTAAAAAATGATCGGGAGGAATAAAGGCAAGAAAGTCATGAATATAAATATATTGACTGTCATTAAAGGGCGTATCTCTGTGCTTTCTCTTTTAAAAAGGTAATCACTTTGACAGCTGCATAGAAAGCCAATACAAATGAATACACACAGGTGACTGGGTCATATAATGAAGAAAGGAACAGGACTCAGAGGCCACTTTAAGCTAAGTCTGGGGAGAAGGCTTCAGTTCAGAATGTAGATCAGCAGAGAAGCTAAAAGAATGCCATTTTATTCAATGCAAAATCTCTGATCTCTAAGTGCAAGTCTTCTACCCTGGCTATTAGAAGACGTTCTGAAGAGTCACTCATGCACACACAAAAATGCGTCACTGCCATTGCTATGAGGCTGATAAGTTTGCACGATCAGATAAGTAGGCACACGCTCCATTGCATCTTGTGAATATCATAGCTTTTGTTCAAGTATTACACTGAAATCCTAGAACTATGTCATTTACCCTACCATACACTTTTTACTTAATTTTAAAATACAACTCAAAAGACATGCATAAAAGGGAAAGCAACCATACCTAAAGATTGAAACTTTGTTTAAAAATGGAAATTGGGAGGTACCCAATATGTTCAGTTGATATCTACCATATGAAATGTGGAATGCATAAGAATTTTGAGTTAAATATTCAAAAATAACAGTTTTGTAAATTGGGCTTTTTTTCCCCTCACCAAGGTGAGCTAATGTCGATACATGCACAGCCATCTGCTAGATGATGTGTGAGATTATATATATATATATATATCCCTCATCATCATCTCTCTCTCTCTCTCTCTCTCTCTATATATATATATATATATATATATATATATATATATATAT
>PVJC01030299.1:0-21287 GCA_004026665.1 Murina feae | reverse complement strand
GGAGGACTGCTCCAAGCCTCAGATGCAGCTGGGGGCAGGTCCCCAGTGGCCACACACACACACACACACACACACACACAAAAGGCGCCTGGCAGATTGGGGCCATCATAGGACATCCACTGAGGGGTCCCAGACTGTGAGAGGGCACAGGCCGGGCTGAGGGACTCCCTCCACCCCGAGTGCACAAATTTTTGTGCACCGGGCCCCTAGTTTTAATTATAATGTGTCTTGGTGTGGGCCTTTTTGGGTTCATCTTGTTTGGGACTCTCTGCACTTCCTGGACTTGTATGTCTATTTCTTTTACCAGGTAAGGGAAATTTTCTGTCATTATTTTTTCAAATTTCAATTTCTTACTCTCCTCCTTCCCATGACCCTATGATGTGAATGTTGGTATGCTTGAAGTTGTACCGGAGGCTCCTTACACTATCTTCATATTTTTGGATTCCTTTTTCTTTATGCCATTCTGATTGGTTGTTGTTGTTTTTTTTGCTTCCTTATATTCCAATTTCTTGACTTGATTCTCAGCGTCCACTACTCTATTGTTGATTCCCTGTAAATTATTCTTCATTTCAGTTAGTGAATCCTTCATTTTTGACTGGTTCTTTTTTATAGTGCCTAAGACCTTCTTCATGCTGTTGAAGTTTTCACTAGGATCTTTGAAGTTCTTACTAAGTTCTTTGAGCATCCTTATAACCATTGTTTTGAACTCTGTATCTGGTAGTTTTCTTGCTTCCATTTAATTTCATTCTTTTTCTGGAGGTTTCTCCTGTTCTTTCTTTTATAACATGTTTCTTTGTCTCTGCATTTTTTCTGCTTCCTTGTGTTTGTTTCTATGTATTAGGTAGAGCTGCTATCTCTCTTGGACTTGTTAGTGTGGTCTTGTGTAGTAGTTGTCTTATAGGGTCCTGTGGCACAGCTGGGTGCTCCAGGTACCCCTGTGTGGACTGTGTGCACTGTCCTTTTGTAGTTGAGTGTTCTTTGATGTTGGTATCTCTGAAAGGAATTGACCCCCAGGCCAATTGGCTGTGAGGACCAACTATGACTATAGCTGAAGAACTGCTGTACAGGACCCCACCCTGTGGAGCAGGACTTGCTTCAGTGGGGCTTTGGTGCTCACTTAGTCTGCCCTTTGGGTGTGTCACTAGTGGATGTGGTAGAGTTATAATCTGGCCTGGTCTGATGCTGTCCACCAGATGGACTGGTTTGGGGCCTACTGGGAGGTGCAAAGTCAGCCAATGCCTGGGCCCTGCCTGGGGCCACCTGGCACAACTTACAGAGAGATCTGCAGATGGCTGCTACTTGTGTTGGACTTGGAGTTGCCCAGGAGAGGTCAAGCTCTGAACCTAAAGAGGGCTGTCACTAGTGCCAGACCTGGGGCCACTTATTGAGAGGTACAGGGCATGCTGATGTCAGTTGCTGCTTGTTTGAGAGATTTTAGGAAATTCTGAATTATGAGGCAAGAAAGGCCAGTTGTATGGAATAGTCACTGGAAACAGCTTGGATGAGTTAACAAGTTGGGCAGTAGTAAGGTCTCAGGGAATCACCAGAGCAAGGTAAACAGTGTGAGCCAGGTTGATGGAGACTGAGATATGGTACCCTCCTGTCAGTTGGGATATTGGGAAAATGACCTCTGCCAACACTTTTGTCTGGGAGAAAGCTGCCCCAGTAGCTCCTACCCTGATGCCAGACAATTTAGTTTCTCCTTATCTGTCCCTGATCCTTCCAAGGTGCTGATCCAGTGCTAGAGCTCAGAAGAAGTGAGTCTGCATAAGTTCGTGGATAGGCCCTTTAAGAACTGCCTGGGACTCCAGTAGCCTCCATCTCACTGAGCCACTATCCCTGCTGGTTTTTACAGCCAGAATTCATGGGGACTTGTTCTCTTGGCACTGGAACTTGGGCTGAGGTGTCTGGTGTGGGTCTGGTACTCCTTGCTTCTAAAGGGGTACCTCCGTAGCCAAGATATCCCACCCGATTTAAAACCATTACATGTGGTTGTGGAACCAGCATGTTCTGTGACTCCTCCCCTCCTACCAGTCTCAATATGGCTTCTTTAATTTCCTAGTTGTAGGACAGCCAGCCAGCCAGATTTTAGGCATTTCTGAATGATGGTTATTCTGAAGATTACTTGTATTTTTTATGTGGTTGTGGGACGAGGTGAGTACCGTGGTTACCTATGCCACTATCATGGCCAGAAGCTCTCTAGGGCAATCTGAACAAGTTAGCATGAATAGAAGTGAAAAGTGACATCTTGCAGACAATAAAATTTATTACAAACCTACAATTATGTGCAAAAATAAAGCATTAATTTAATAGAAGATCTAGTGACTTTTGCATAACAACACACAAAGTATGTAGCCTCTCTCCTATACACTTTATATTATCACACAGAAACCAAGGAAGAAGAGATTAGAAAACTATTTTAGAAAAATCTTGGTAGACTTTTAAGTCATTCCCCACACTAAAATAAAATCTGGATGATTATAGAGATTTGTCAAAATAAAAGAAATTTTTTAAAACATTCAATAAAATATTAGATCATTTGACTTCTGAATATAAAATACTTTTCTAAACTTAAAAGCAATGAAAAGTTACAAAAGAAAATATACCAAACTAAAGAAAATACAAAATTAACATGAAAATATGACAACATATTAGTGTCCTTAATATATACAGATATCTCACAAATCCTTATTTTAAACACATTTGACTGAAATTTAAATATGGAGTTTATCTTTTATGAGCCATTAGGAACTTGCTTCTTTACATATTAATTTATTATTAATTTTCTAGAGAGACAGATCAAGTATCTCTATATATAAAAGCCTAAGTACCGACTGATTGGCCAACCTATAGCTATGATATGCACTGACCACCAGCGGCCTCTACTATGCATATAAGATCTTTGGTTAATCTCTTCTTGCTCTCCCCTCTGTCCCCTTCTGTCTGAAATTCATCAGTCTGTTCATGTTTCCATGCCTTTGGTTTCAGCTCCTGTGTTGAGTATCTGTCCCGTGGTTATGGTGGTGACTTTTTAGATAGAACACTAAAGGCATGACCCATGAAGTAATTTAACATCTAAACTTAATTAAAATGTTTCAAAATAATGAGAAGACAAGCCACTGACTAGAAGAAAATGTTTGCAAATGACATGTATTTGGTAAAGGACTATTCAAATTATACAAAGAATTATTAAAACTCAACAATAAGAAGAAACAAAAAACCTGATTTTAAAATGGGCTGAAGACCTTAACAAATACCTCACTAAAGAAGATAATGTAGATAGCAAACAAACATGAAAAGATATTCCATATCATGTATTACTAGAAGCTCGGTGCACGAAAATTAGTGCACTCAGGGCGGGGAAGGGGGGATGTTCCTCAGCCTGACCTGTACCCTCTTGCAGATCAGGAGCCCTTGGGGGATGGAGGTGACCAGTGGAGCAATTGGGCTAGCACCAGCCAGCAAGCAGCTGGCCATGCCCCCCAATTGCCCCTCAAACTCCACCGGTCTCAGCTGCCTGCCGGTTGCCATCCTCTTATTCTGCCCACTGACACTCCCCTTGGCTGGCCTGGTGCCACCCACTTGCTAGCCCCGCTGATCTGTTGTTCAGTTGATTTGCATATTAGGCTTTTATTATATAGGTTTAGGGAAATGCAAATTAAAGCAGCAATGAGATACCACTATACACCAGTTAGAGTAGTCAGAGCCTGAAAAGACAACACTGCCAAATGCTGGCAAGGACATGGAACAACTAGAACTCACTCATTGCTGATGGGAATGCCAAATGGTGCAGCCACTTTGGAAGGAATTAGATATTTGCTTACAAAACTAAACATTCTTACCATATGATTCAGCAACTGTGCTCCTTGGTATTTACCCAAAGTATTTGAAAACTTACATCCAAACAAAAACCTACACACAGGTATTTATGGTAGCATTATTCGTAATTGCCAAAACTTGGAAGCAACAAAGATGGCCTTCAGTGAGTGAATGGATGTCATGTACCACATGATGACATTTTGGTCATGACAGACCAACTCCATGACAGTGGTCTCATCTTAACTAATAAAAGCGAAATATTAAAATTAACCATTTCTCCGGGACGGGTAAGCCACGCCCACCAGCTAATCAGAACTGCTGTATGCAAATTAGCCCAGCCAAGATGGCGGAGGCCGCAGTCCCAGTGTGCAGCTTCTCCGGGGCTGCAGCCTCCGCCATCTTGAGAGCCTCCCACCTGGGAAGGCATCTAGCGCCTTGGGCCTGCGGATGCCTTCCCAGGCGGGAGCCTCGGGGCGGGGGGGTGGCCAGCGCCACCGCAGCCTTGGCTTCCCAGGCGGGTGGCCCGTAGGGTCAGTGGGAGCTGTGGCCGGCCTGAAAACTGCCCTCAGCCCCTCACCCAGGCTTGCTACACCCCCTGGGGTGAGGGTCTCCACTGGGGAGCTTGGACAGCTTGCAAACAGACATTGGCCCCTCACCCAGGCTGGCCAGGCACACCAGCAGGTGGACATCCCCAGAGGGGTCCCAGACTGGGAGAGGGCACAGGCCGGGCTGAGGGACCCCCCCACCTGAGTGCACAAATTTTTGTGCACCGGGCCCCTAGTAAAATATAATGGAGCTAAATTTTAGAAATATGTGGTTCAGGAGGGATTTTTTTTTTTTTTTTTTTTTTTAACGAGAGCAATATCTGAGGGGTTTGGCAATAGATTTTCTCTCACTTGCGGCACCTCAATTTTGATTGCACAGGTTACATTCCAATCAGTCAACAACTGAACTATCTCAGTACACCGGGGTCTGCACCCCAATGCTACATACTCAGAAGCCATTACAGCCCTCCCAGATCTAGCTTGATAGTCTTCAGAGTACAAAGCAGTAAATTCTTTGTTGAGGACCTAAATCTTGTACGGAGGTCTACAGGAGCTACTTTAACAAGGATTAAGTGCCACTTTAGGAAAAGCTTTTGCTTATGGTAATGTGGAGCCAGCCTGTGTCTGTTCTTGGGAAATATTTTCAGGTTGTAATGATTTAAAGCAGGAGTGGGAAACGTCCAGCCCATGGGCTGTATAAGGCCCGAGAAATCATTTGGTCTGGCCCTGCCAAGGCATTAGGGGTGAGTTCATTAAATGTTTGACCAAATATAGCAGTCTAATTTTTAAGGATAATTTGTATGGCCCGAAATCCTATATAATAAAGATGTAATATGCAAATGGTCGTTACATAACAACCAACCATGTAACAACTGGATCATGGATCAGCAGGAGGGTGGGGCAATGAGCTGTAAGCAGGCGGTAGAGAGCTACAGGAGTGGGCAGGGCAGCAAGCTATGAAGAGGCAGCAAGCTACTGGCTACAAAACCTATTTGAAGAAATGATGACAGAAAACTTCCCCTACCTGGTGAAAGAAATAGACTTACAAGTCCAGGAAGCACAGAGGACCCCAATCAAAGGGAACCCAAGGAGGACCACACCAAGACACATCATAATTAAAATGCCAAGGGCAAAAGACAAAGAGAGAATCTTAAAAGCAGCAAGAGCAAAGCAGTTATTTACCTACAAGGGAGCACCCACATGACTGTCAGCTGATTTCTCACCAGAAACTTTACAGACCAGAAGACAGTAGCAAGAAATATTCAAAGTGATGAATAGCAAGAACCTACAATCAAGATTACTTTACCCAGCAATGCTGTCATTCAGAATTGAAGGTCAAATAAAGAACTTCAGAAACAAGAAAAAGCTAAAGGAGTTCATCACCACCAAACTAGTATTATGTGAAATGCTGAAACTTATCCTTTAAGAAGAGGGAGAAGAAGAAAAAGTAGATAAAAATTATGAACAACAAATACATATCTATCAACAAGTGAATCTAAAAATCAAGTGAATAAAAAATCTGATGAACAATAAACTGGTGAATAGAATAGAATCAGGGGCATAGAAAGGGAGGGGACTGACAATTCTCAGGGGGAAAGGGGTATTGGGAGTGTGGGAAGAGACTGGACAAAAATCGTACACCTATAGATGAGGACAGTGGGGGGGTAGGTAAGGGCAGAGGGTGGGGTGGGAACTGGGAGGAGGGGAGCTATGGATGGAATAAAGAAGAACATCTGTAATAATCTCAACAATAAAAATTAAAAATAACTAACTAACTAACTAACTATAAAAATTAAAAATAACTAACTAACTAACTAACTAACTAAATTAATTAATTAATTAAATCCTAAGAACTCAAGAAGTCCAGGGCTGGATGAAAGTCACTTTTCAAAGAAAACTGAGGAACATTTTCTTAGTCGTTTTGCACACAAATTCATTTATGTGAAGAAGAGCAGTCAGTAGTTGTCCAGAAACAAAAGCCAAAACAGGATTTAGAAGAGGGGGTAAAGAGAAGAAAGTATAGGCAATTTGGAAACAGAGTCTCATTTACATATTTCTGGCAGAGTAACCTGATTTCCTGCTATGTAGCAGAAAGGTCTCTGTGGGCATTTTGTTCTGGAATAATGGCCATGTGGGATTATCCAAAAATTCATTTGGTTTTAGAGTCTTCAGAAAACATTGAATGTTTTACTATAAGATGTAAGGGGCTGTATTTATATAATGTCTTTTCATGTTCTACCATTAGCACTTCTGCTTTATATTAGACTAGACCTGAAACATTTCCTTCATCAGAATTTTTTAGGTGAAACTAAATAATTGACCAGGTTAAACTTTTTTTCCTTCCTCAAATTTTGTTTACATTTCAGAAGTTGGTTTTTGTTGATGACTCGAAGATTTAACTTGGAAATAACTGTCTATTTCTATACTAATAAAACAGTAATATGCTAATTAGACTGGAGATCTTCTAGAGACCTTCCGGATAAAGCCGGGGGCTTGGCTGGCCTGCAAACCTCCCTCACCCAGGCTGCCCCCCCCCTCAGTGGGGACCCCCACCCTGAAGGGGATGTGGCAAGCCTGAAAATGCCCTCAGCCCCTCACCCAGGCTGGCTCCCCACCTCAGTGGGGACCCCCACCCTGAAGGGGATGTGGCATGCCTGAAAATGCCCTCCGCCCCTCACCCAGGCTGGCCACGCCCCCTAGCAGGGACTCCCACCCCAATGGGAGCATGACCAGTCTGCAAACGGCCCCAAGCCCCTCGTCCACGCCAGCCCCACCCCCCATAGGGACTCCCACCCTGATCCAGGACCCCCTTCAGGGCAGACTAGCTGACCCCCACCTGTGTACCAGGCCTCTATTCTATACAAATAAAAGGATAATATGCTAATTATATCGGGAGACCTTCCGGACAAAGCCATGGTAGCACAGCTGAGACAGAGGCAGTTAGGGGCAATCAGGCCAGGAGGGGAGAGCAGTTGGAGGTGATCAGTCCAACGGGGGAGGAGGAGGGAGGCCAGTTGGGAGTGTGCAGGCTGGCGAGAGGGCAGTTGGGGCGAGCAGGTCAGCGAGCAGGTCAGCAGTGGGGGGCAGTTGGAGGCATTCAGGCTGGTAGTTGGGGAGCAGTTAGAAGTAAACAGGCTGGCAGGGTGGGAGCTGGGAGAGAGAAGGCCAGCAGGGGGAACAGTTGCGGGTGAGCAGACCAGCAGGCAGAGTGGTTAGAGGCAATCAGGCAGGCAGGCAAGTGAGCAGTTAGGAGCCAGTGGTCCAGGATTGTGAGCGGGATGTCCGACTGCCAGTTTAGACCAGATCCCACAGAGATTGGGCCTAAACCGGTAGTTGAAAATCCCTCGAGGGGTCCCAGATTGGAGAGGGTGCAGGCCGGGCTGAGGGACACCCCCCTCCCCCGTGCATGAATTTCGTGCACCGGGCCACTAGTATAAATATAAAATCCTTTTCCCCTTCAATAGATTCCCCTCATACTTAAAATAATCTGAATTATGATAATTTTATTAAATAATGCCAATTAGGTATTCCATCAAATGTTGAATTTAGGTAAATATTTAAGCTTTCAGAATGGACTCATAAACCTTATATAAAGATGGCTGATGTTATAGTCTGACTGGTTAACTATGTAATAATATCCTAAAATTAAATTATTTTTGTCTTTTATTAAAGAATCTTTTACTGGAATATGATAAGCAATCAGAGCACTTGGATATGGAAAAAGAACGTGCTAATAATTTTGAGCATCAGGTAGAAGACCTTACAAGACAATTAAAGAATTCAACTTTTCAGGTAACTTTAAATTGAGAAAATGCATACATGAAAATTATATTTCATTTTTAGTATATTTGCATAAAATAAAATTAATACATAGGCAGAAACTTAATTTCATTTTCTTTTCCCACTTTTGGGGAAAAAACTAGCACCTATCCTATCTTATTGCTCTAATCCAAGCATGTCAAACTCATGGCCCACTATGAATATTTTTGCAGGCCAACCAATATAATGGTATGTAAGAATTATTTTAATAAAAAATTTTAACTTCATTTTTATAATATCCTGTTATACATAATTATTAATAATGAACTACAACGTTCCCTAATGACTGATTTCTATAATCATGTTGCATTCATTTCCCATACGTTCAGGGACACCATTTCTGTCCACTAATACTAGCATCGAATATTTTAGCAGCCAACTGCCATGTCATTAGTCTTGGACTGACTAGTTTGGTGTGCGAAACAGGAAATATTTTGCTTTCAGAGAACAAGAAAAATAGGCTTATTTGCCTTACACTTAATAATTTGTGCAATTATTCAGTGTTTGGTAAGTTAATGTTCAACAAAAAATATTAATTCTTATTAAAATATTCTATTTCAGCCCTTTATATTCAGCATGTCTTTATTGAAATAAACCTTTGTTTCTATGAAAATTGAAATTTCTGTTTTTTTGTGACCCACATAAACTTAAAACTTGTTTATTTGGACCCTGTTATCCTTTGAGTTTGACATGCTTGCTCTAATCTCAGTTCCCTTGGGGATTTCTTGATTTTGTTTCATTTTAGGCATTTTATCTGACAGTGTTCCTAGTCTTTTATACTGTTTACCAATATCAACGATTATAGTGTTTAAAACTTACCCTCAACTTACATTGTCATTCTTTGAAACTGATTTTGAAATCTCCATTTTTTAATACTATGGCAACATTCTTGTTAATATACCAATTTATTCTTCCATTCCTGTATATATTTTGTGTGTGTTTACAGTAATGAATAATTTCTTATTCTAGTGTGAAAAATTAAATTCTGACAATGATGATCTCCTGGCTCATGTTGAAACACTACAGTCTAATGTCAAGTTATTGGAAGTACAGATTTTAGAGGTCCAAAAAGCCAAAGCAATGGTAGACAAAGAGTTGGAAGCTGAGAAACTTCAGAAAGAGCAGAAGATAAAGGTAAAAATAGTCCTGTGGGATTAATTCATGTTATACATTGATGTTTTTATCAAAGTATTATTTACAAGACTAGAGGCCCAGTGCACGAAATTCATGCACGGGTAGGGTCCCTAGTGGCTGCCGGCTGCCAGCCAGGGCCTCCTTTCCCCTGGCTGTCTGCTGCCACGACCAATCAGGTCCTCCCTTCCCCCCGCTGTCAGCCAAGGCCTCCCTTCCCACCTGCCTTGGCCTGGCGCCACCTGGTCACCTGCTCCACCATCCCACCATGGTCCTGCTCTCATTGGGGCTCATCGGGGCCAGCAGCACCTCCACTGCTTCCCACTGCCATCAACGTGTCACCACCTGCCATGTTCTGCACCGCCCCCTGGTGGTCAGCGCACATCTAACTCCTGGTCAGTCAAACTCCTGCCCGTAGAGACAATTTGCATATTAATCTTTTATTATAAAGGATGAAAAGATTGTCCTGGCCAGTATGGTTCAGTGGTTAGAGTGATGACCCATGGTCCAAAGCATCGTGGGTTCAATTGCCACTCAAGAGCACAGTACCACGGTTTCAGGTTCAATCCCAGTCCTGGTCAGGAGGCAACCAATTCATGTGTCTCTTTTCCCCCCCATCCCACCTCTATTCCCCTCCTCCTGTTTCACTCTCTAAAAAAAAAAAAACAATTGAAAAAATATCCTCAGGTAAGGATTAATAACAACAAAAAAGATGAAAAGTTACTGAATAGCATTTGTTAATATAGCACAATTCATTAATTCCTTAATGTATGCTAACTATGAATTTGAGAATCCAAGTTATGAGTTTTGAGTGTATAGTAGGTCCTCAGGCTACGTCAGAGATCCGTTCCTACGGTGCGACGTAACGTGATGTTCACCATAAGTCGGAACCCACCTACATAAGCCCCTATGTCACTCACGTGGAGCACATACACAGCAGTAATGAAGTGAAACAGTAAAAAAAATTTAAAAGAAAGATAACAATTCCTGACCTTTGTGGTAAAAAATAGTAAAAAACATAAAGCACACATGTACATAAGTCGAAATGATGGAACCTTTTTTTAATATAAATACTGTAAATGGGAGGTGGCGATGTAACCACGAAACAATGTACATCGAGTCCAAAGTAACCCAAGGACTGCCTGTATATTTTTTAAATATTGAAAGATTTCAAACACTTTGTATTTTATTATGTCAGATTTATTTTATAGTTCCTTTCAAAAACCTTTTTAATGTTGGTTGCTGGGGGTGGGGGTTTTAATTTTTAATTTTAGGAGCATGCAAGTTCTATAAATGAACTTGAAGAACTTCAGCTACAACTTCAAAAGGAAAAGAAACAGCTACAGAAAACCATGCAAGAATTAGAACTGGTTAAAAAGGTAAAATAAAGCATCAGACTCAAAACTGATGTCAGTAATTATCTTTGTTAAACTATTCTATAAACATTGAAGAGAAATCTTTAAAAAACATGGTTACTTGTTGTAACAAAATAATCATTTATAAATTGTTTGCCTCATAATATTGAAAATTGAACTTATTTCTCTGAATGACTATCCCTCCAGAAGAATCTAGGCTCAGGAATTATTGGATATTTTGGATATTGGGTTAGTATTTTATTTTTGTACATGATGATTGTATGGCACATGAAGATTTAACTTTGACTTATTTTTCTCAACTTTTTCCAAGATGAGGCTAGTAGGAAAAGTACTGTACAAGCTGTTTAAAATGTTAATATTTATAAATAAGAGCCCAACAAGAGAATAACTACCAATTGAGGTTAATAAAAAATAAGTGATACAATGAAACTGAGAAAGTTAGATTAAATAAACTATTACAAAACACATTTTGAAATTACAAAGTATTCAACTTTTAGTTTCTTCATTACTGTGTAAACTTTATTTCAGAAAAGCATAATAGAATCTGTTTATTCCTATGGCATCATTTTAGTGATTTTACATATGAAATTAACTAATCTTTTATTTTGTGGATCATTTATTTATAATTTGTGCAGGATGCCCAACAAACCACATTGATGAATATGGAAATAGCCGATTATGAACGTTTGATGAAAGAACTAAATCAAAAGTTAACTAATAAAAACAGCAAGATAGAAGATTTGGAGCAAGAAGTAAAAATTCAAAAACAGAAACAAGAAGCCCTTCAAGAAGAAATGAGTGAGTAAATCACAGTTCATTTTAACTTAATAACTTCATTGTAACAGAGTACAGTAGAGCAACATTACTTGTTTATTTCATCAGTTTTTGACTGCCAACCAGATCTTTCACACAGTGCTAACCATTTTTTTTAATTTTTCCCCTTTATTAAGATATTACAAATGTGATCTTATCCCCCCAATGTCCTCTCATCCCCCCACTCCTGCCCTCACCCTCACCCCCTGTTGTCCACATCCATCGCTTATGCTAATATGCATGCTTACAAGTCCTTTGGTGGATCTCTTCCCCTCACCCCCACCCTCCCCTACCTTCCCTCTGAGTTTTCAGCATCTGATCGATGCTTCTCTGTCTCTACATCAGTTTTTGTTCATCAGTTTATGTTGTTCATTATAATCCACAAATTAGTGAGACCATGTGATATTTCTCTTTCTCTGACTGACTTATTTCACTTAGCATAATGCTCTCCAGTTCCATCCATGCTGTTGCAAATGGTATTAGTTCCCTCCTTTTTACAGCAGCATAGTATTCGATTGTGTAGATGTACCACAGTTTTTTAATCTATTCATCTGCTGATGGGCACTAAGGCTGTTTCCAAATCTTAGCTATGGTGAATTGTGCTGCTATGAACATAGAGGTGCATATATCCTTTCTGATTGGTGTTTCTGGTTTCCTGGGATATATTCCTAGAAGTGGGATCACTGGGTCAAATGGAAGTTTCATTTTTAGTTTTTTGAGGAAACTCCATAGTGTTCTCCATAGTGGCTGCACCAGTCTGCATTCCCACTAGCAGTGAATGAGGGTTCCTTTTTCTCCGCATCCTCACCAGCATTTATCATTTGTTGATGATAGCCATTCTGACAGGTGTGAGATGATACCTCATTGTTGTTTTGATTTGCAGTTCTTGGATGATTAGTGACTTTGAGCATGTTTTCACATGTCTCTCAGCCTTATTTATGTCCTCTTTCGAAAAGTGGCTATCTAGGTCCATTGCCCTTTTTTTTACTGGGTTATCTTCGTTTTGTTAAGTTGTATGAGTTCCCTGTAAATGTTGGAGATTAAACCTTTATCAGAGATATCATTGGCAAATATATTCTCCCATGCAGTGGGCTTTCTTTTTGTTTTGTTGATGGTTTCTTTTGCTGTGCAAAAGCTTTTTATTTTGATATAGTCCCATTTGTTTATTTTCCCTTTATTTTCCATTGCCCTAGGAGCTGTGTCAGCGAAGAAATTCTTTTGGCATATGCCTGAGATTTTGCTACCTGTGGAATCCTCTAGTATTTTTATGGTTTCCTGTCTTACATTTAAGTCCTTTATCCATTTTGAGTTTACTTTTGTGTATGGTGTAAGTTGGTGGTCTAATTTCATTTCATGTGTCTGACCAAATTTCTCAGCACCATTTATTGAAGAGACTGTCTTGGCTCCATGGTATGGTCTTTCCTCCTTTATCAAATATTAATTGAGCATAGTGGTTTGAGTCAATTTCTGGGCTCTCTATTCTATTCCATTGGTCGATATGTCTGTTCTTGTGGCAGTACCAGGCAGTTTTGAGAACAGTGGCTTTGTAATACAGCTTGATATCTGGAATTGAGATCCCTCCTACTTTATTCTTCTTTCTCGGGATTGCTGCAACTATTTGTTTTGTTTTTTTTTTTATTCCAGATGAATTTTTGAAGAGTTCTTTCTAGATCTGTGAAATATGCTGTTGGTATTTTATTTTATTTATTTATTTTTTTAAATCTTTATTGTTAAGATTATTACAGTTGTTCCTCTTTTTTCCCCCCATAGCTCCCCTCCTCCCAGTTTCTACCCCACCCTCTGTCCTTACCCCCCTACTCCCGCCCCGCTGTTCTCATCCATAGGTGTACGATTATTGTCCAGTCTCTTCCCGAACCCCCAACACCCTTTTCCCCCTGAAAATTGTCGGTCCAATCCCTTTCTATGCCTCTCATTCTATTGTATTCACCAGTTTATTCTGTTCATCAGATTTTTTATTCACTTGATTTTTAGATTCACTTGTTGATAGATATGTATTTGTTGTTCATAATTTTTATCTTTACTTTTTCTTCCTCCTCTTCTCAAAGGACACCTTTCAGCATTTCATATAATACTGGTTGGGTGGTGATGAACTCCTTTAGCTTCTTTTTGTCTGTGAAGCTCTTTATCCGACCCTCAATTCTGAATGATAGCTTTGCTGGGTAAAGTAATCTTTGTTGTACGTTCTTGGTATTCATCACTTTGAATATTTCTTGCCACTCCCTTCTGGCCTGCAAAGTTTCTGTTGAGAAATCAGCTGACAGATGTATGGGTACCCCCTTGTAGGTAACTGACTGCTTTTCGCTTGCTGCTTTTAAAATTCTCTCCTTGTCTTTTGCTGTTGGCATTTTAATTATGATGTGTCTTGATGTGGTGCTCTTTGGGTTCCTTTTGTTTGGGGTTCTCTGCACTTTCTGGACTTGGAAGTCCATTTCTTTTACCCGGTAGGGGAAGTTTTCTGTCATTATTTCTTCAAATATATTTTCAATATCTTGCTCTCTCTTTTCTTCTGGCACCCCTATAATTCTGATGTTGGTATGCTTGAAGTTGTCCCAGAGGCTCCTTACACTGTCTTCACATTTTGGATTCTTTTTTCTTTTTGCTTAGGCATTTGAGTATTTTTTGCTTCTTCGTATTTCAATTCTCTGACTTGATTCTTGCATTCCTCTAATCTGTTGTTGGATCTCTGTAAAATATTCTTTATTTCAGTCAGTGTATGCTTAATTTCTAGTTGGCCCTTTTTCATATCCTCGAGGGTCTCATTAGATTTATTGAGAGTCTCACTAAATTTATTTGCGGTTTCTAGAAAATTCTTGAAAAACTGTAAAACTGTGGTTTTGAACTCTATATCCAGTCGTTTGCTTTCCTCCATTTCTGTCATTTGTGATCTGTTTCTTTGTCTCTGCATTTTGGCTGCTACCCTGGGTTGATAGAGTGGCTTTCTGTGTTAGGTGATCACTGAGAGGAAATGACCTCCAAGCCACTTGGATATGCGAATCAGCTGTGTCTACAGTGGGAGAACTTCTGTGCTGAAGACACCCTTATGGGGCAAGAGTTGTTTCAGTGGGGCTTTGTTACAAGACCCCTGGGTATGCTGGCACTTGTATTTCCAAGGTGGTGCTATTTTTAGCTTCTGACTGGGGCTTCCCAGCCTTATGTATACAAAAGCCTCTGTGCGCAGCTTGGGTGGGGCGGAGTCTCGGCAAGTCTTCAGGGCAGAGCAACCAGCTATGGCTGATTCTCAGTCCTGCCCTAAGAGGCACCTGGTTTCAAGCCACGTTGGAGTTTCTCCCGGTGCCCGACAGTGCCTGACAGTCCAGCTCCTCCCCGTATGGTTCTGAGTCCCCAGAAACTTGCCTGGAACTGCAGTTCAGAGCCGTCAGGAGCTTATGCCTCCCCCCAGTATGAAATGCTGACAGCCCTTTCCTCAAGCCCCTTCGCACGTGCCTCTGTACCTCTGCACTTTATTTCTGTACCTCCTCTGAGTCTCATTCTCTTTCTAGTTATTGAATTTCCACTCAGTCAGCCTTCCTGTGGGTCTGGGTGGTGACTGTTTTTTCTTTTTGTTGTTGTTTTAAAATAGTTGTGTACGGCCGCAATTCCAGTGTTCACCTATGGCGCCATCTTGATTTTATTTCTTATTTTATTTTAAAATATATTTTATTGGTTTTTTACAGAGAGGAAGGAAGTTGAATAGAGAGTTAGAAACATTGATGAGAGAGAAACATTGATCAGCTGCCTCCTGCACACCCCCACTGGTGATGTGTCCACAACCAAGGTACATGCCCTTGACTAGAATCGAACCTGCGACCTTTCAGTCCGAAGGCTGACGCTCTATCCATTGAGCCAAACCAGTCAGGGCTGCTGTTGGTATTTTAATGGGGAGTGCATTGAATCTATAGATTGCTTTGGGTAGTATGGACATTTTGATGATGTTAAGTCTACCAATCCATGAACATGGTATGTTCTTCCCTCTGTTTATGTCTTCCTCTGTCTCCTTTTTCAATGTTCTGTAGTTGTCTGAGTATAGGTCTTTTACGTCCTTGGTTAAGTTTATTCCTAGGTATCTTAATTTTTTTGGTGCAATGGTAAATGGGATTGCCTTTTTAATTTCTCTTTCTATAAGTTCACTATTGGGATATAAAAATGCCATCGATTTCTTGGTGTTAATTTTGTATCCTGCTGCATTGCCAAATTCATTTATTAGGTCTAATAATTTTTTGATGGAGCCTTTAAGGTTTTCTAAGTACAGTATCATTTCATCTGCAAATATGACAATTTTACTTCTTCTTTTCCAATTTGGATGCTTTTTATTTCTTCTTCTTGTCTGATTGCTTTGGCTAGCACTTCCAGTACTACGTTGAACAGGAGTGGTGAAAGTGGGCATCCTTGTCTTGTCCCTGTTCTTAAAGGAAATGGTTTTAGTTTTTGCCCATTGGGTATGATGTTGGCTGTGGCTTTGTCATATAAGGCTTTTATTATGTTGAGGTATGATTCCTCTAATCCCACTTTGCTGAGAGTTTTTATGAAGAAAAGGTGTTGGATTTTTTCAAATGCCTTTTCTGCATCAATCGATATGATTATGTGATTTTTGTCTCTCAATTTGTGTATGTGATGTATCACATTTATTGATTTGCAGATATTGTACCAGCCTTGCTTCCTGGAATAAATCCCACTTGATCATAATGTATGATCTTTCTAATTTAATGCTGGATCTGGTTTGCTAGAATTTTGTTGAGGATTTTAGCATCCATGTTCATGAGGGATATTGGCCTGTAAATCTCTTTCTCTGTGGTGTCTTTATCTGGCTTTGGTATTAGTGTAATGCTGGCTTCATAGAGCTTGCAAGTGTGCCTTCCTCTTGAATTTTTTGGCATAGTCTGAGAAGAATTGGCTTTAGTTCTTTTTTGAATATTTGGTAAAACTTCCCTGTGAAGCCATCTGGACCAGGGCTTTTGTTTGCTGGAAGCATTTGAATGACTGTTTCAATTTCATCAGTAGTTATTGGCCTATTCAGGTTTTTTGATTCTTCCTGATTGAGTTTTGGAAGCTTGTATTTTTCTAAGAATGTGTCCATTTCATCGAGGTTGTCCAGTTTGTTGGAGAAGAGTTGTTCGTAGTATTTTTTGACAATCCTTTGTATATCAGTAGGGTCAGTTGTTATTTCACCTCTTTCATTTCTGGTTTTGTTTATTTGGGTCCTCTCTCTTGGTTTCTTGGTGAGTCTGGCGAGAGGTTCATCAATCTGGTTAATTCTTTCAAAGAACCAGCTCTTGGTTTCGTTTATCTTTTATATTGTTTTTTAGTCTGTATGTTGTTTATTTCTGCTCTGATTTTTATTATTTCCTTCCTTCTGGATAATGTGGGTTTTTCTTGTTGCTCTCTTTCTAACTCTTTGAGTTGTAGGGTTAGATCTTTTAATACCAGTTTCTCTTGTTTTTTCAGGTAGGTCTATAGAGCTATGAACTTCCCTCTCGGGACTGCTTTCATCATGTCCCATAGATTTTGGATTGTTGTGTTTTCATTGTCATTTGTTTTCAGGATGCTTTTCATTTCTTCTTTGTTCTCTCTGGTAACCCACTCATTGTTTAATAACATGCTATTCAGCCTCCAAGCGTTTGTTTTTTTCCCAATATTTTTATTGTAGTTGATTTCTAGTTTTATGCCATTATGATCTGAGAAGATGCTTGTGATGATTTTTATTCTCTTGAATTTGAAGACACTTTGCCTATGTTCTAATACATGGTCTATCTTTGAAAATGTCCCATGTGCATTGGAGAAGAATGTATATTCTGTAGCTTTGGGGTGAAATATTCTGAAGATGTCAATTAAGTCCATCTGATCTAGTGAATCATTTAGGATTGCTGTTTCTTTGCTGATTTTTTGTTTAGAGGATTTATCCAGTGGTGTCAGTGGGGTATTAAAGTCCCCTACTATGACTGTATTGGTATCTGTCTCTCCCTTGATATCATCCAGAAGTTGTTTTATATATTTTGGTACTCCTGTATTGGGTGCATATATGTTTACCAGAGTTATATCTTCTTGTTGAATTGCTCCCTTTAGTATTATGTAGTGACCTTCTTTATCTCTTGTTATGGCCTGTACTTTGAGGTCTATTTTGTCAGATATAAGTATCGCATCCCCAGCTTTTTTCTCATTTCCATTTGCCTGAAACATTTTTTTCCATCCCTTTACTCTCAGTCTGTGTGAATCCTTTGTTCTGAGATGGGTCTCTTGCAGACAGCAAATATATGGGTCACGTTTTCTTATCCATTTAGTTACCCTGTGTCTTTTGATTGGAGCATTTAATCCATTTACATTTAATGTTATTATTGAAAAGTACTTGTTTGTGGTCATTTTTATCCTTAATGTTTGTGTTTCTTCTTATCTGTTTGTTTCTTCTTTTTATAGCAGTCCCTTTAGCATTTCTTACATTGCTGGCTTGGTAGTTATAAACTGTCTTACCACTTTATTGTCCGTGAAGCTTCTGATTCCACCTTCAATTTTTAATGATAGCCTTGCTGGGTATACTATTTTTGGATTCATTCCCTTGCTTTGCATCACTTTGTATATTTCATTCCATTCCCTTCTTGCCTAGTGTGTTTCTGTTGAGAAGTCATCTGATATTCTAATAGGAGATCCCTTGTAGGTAACTTTCTGTTTCTTTCTGGCAGCCTTTAAGATTCTTTATCGTTGATGTTTGCAAATTTAATTATGATGTGTCTTGGTGTTGGTCTTTTTGAGTTCATCTTCTTGAGCACTCTATGTGCTTTGTAGTTTTTTCCTTGCCAATATCAGGGAAGTTTTCTGTCATTATTTCTTCAAACAGGTTTTCTATTCCTTGCTATTCCTCCTCTCCTTCTGGTACCCCTATTAAGTGAATGTTGTTTTGTTTTGCGTTGTGCCGAAGCTCCCTTAGGCTCTGCTCTTCCTTTTTCAGTTTTTTTTCCAGTTGCTCCTGTGTTTGTGTGTTTTTTCCTACTCTGTCTTCTAATTCGCTGATGCGATCCTCAGCCTCTTCTAGTCTGCTGTTTAAGCCTTCCATTGTGTTCTTTATTGCAGTTATGTCGTTCTTCATTTCTTCTTGGTTCCTTGTCATGTTGGTGACATTTTCACTCAGCTCCTTGTAATTCTCATTGAGTTGTGTGTATTTGTCATCCAGCCATTTGAGCATCCTTTCTTTCTCTGATAAGTTAGTAGCCTCTATTTCATTTAACTTCCTTTCTGATGATTCCTCTTTTTCTTTCCTTTGTGGATTTTTTTTGTCTTCCCATGTTTTGCTGTAATGTTTTAATTGTAGCTCCAATTGCTTTGCTACCCAGTTTCTTTTGGGAATGGTGCTACTGGTATGGTCTCTCAGGTCTCCTGGGTTTGGTAGTCTAGTGTAGCTCCCTACTTGAGCTTTTTGGGTTCTCTTGATGTAGGTGTGCAAGGTGGAAAGGTGCAACTGAGGTGTCTAGAAGTCAGCAGCCGTGGAGGGGGTGTCTCAATTTTTGCTGTCTTTTGCCCTTGGTTGAAATCACACGTGCCCAGCACAAACTCATAGTGGCATCCAGGAGCTGTCTATTGGGGTAGTGGGGCTCAGGATACCTGAACTCTCGAAAGGCGTGACTGTGGTGTCCAGAGTTCTGTAGTTGTGAGGTGGTCAGACTCAGCTTTTGCTGCGGCGTCGTGGTTGGATACACACGATCCCAGTGGCAGTTCACAGGAGCACCTGTGATGTGTTTGGCTGCAGGGTGTACTAACACACTTGGGAAGGCCCTGGCACTGAAGCCACTGGCTTACAGTGTTAGTGGATATTGCAGAAAAGGGAATGTAGTGTTTCTACAACCCAGTAGTGCGCCCCAGTTTGTTAGAGTGCATGTCTAGCAGGGCTCATAGCAGTGCACCAGGTCTGCCTGTGGAGCGGTGGTCTTGGGAGACCTGCACACTGGAAAAGCATGCAACAGTAGTATCCAGAGTTTTGCCCCTGTGGGTTAGGGAAACTCAGTTTTTGCTGATGCACGTGTGGTATATAGGCGTGTGTTCCCAGTGGTGGCACACAGGAGCACTTGCATTGAGTTTGCTAGGGCAGGAGCACTGAAACACTGTGCAGGGTTCTGGGAGGCTTAATCGAGGTGTCTTTGGGCAGGTGTCCAGGATGGACGAATTCAGAACTTCTACTGCCCCAGGGAATGCATCCCTGTTTGTCCAAGATTGGACCCAGCGGAGGCTCACTGCGGCTTCCCAATGTGCTCTGTTGATATGGACTCAGGGGGAGTGAGCAACTGTGAGCATTTGCCAGGGCTGAGCTCTGCCGCACACTATGGGGCTCTGGCACTAAAGGGCCCTGGCACTACAGTTGCGCAGCTGGGTGTGTGTGGGCAATTATTCAGGCTGTGGGAATTGAGAATTTCTACTGGGAGGCAGTACACCCGTGTCTGTACAAAATCACACCCAGGTGGATCTCACAGTGACTCCCAAGAAAAGTCTATGTAACGGTGTGCCTAGGAGAGGTGAGCGCAGATATGCGCGAATGCGATGACCACCATGCTGGAGACACGCAAATGTGTGCAAATGCGCGTGAATGCGAGGTCGGAGATCTTCCCTGGGGAGAGGGCGGCTGCACTTACTACTGCTGCTGCGCGGTGCTCTGGTGCTCTGTAGGAGGTGGAGATCACCAGGTCTGTGAGTCTGCGGGTGAGGCAGCAGTATTTTGGGTGGAGTGGCTGCCGGGTCATGTAGGCAGTGTGCCAGGCCTGTCTGGGCGGTGGTGCTGATGAGGTCCTAGAAGAGGCTGCTTTCTCCTTCAAGATGACGTCAGTGCTAACCATTTTTAAGGATCAGAAAAGTTGTAAAACCATTTGTGGTCCAGACATTGACAGCCCATGTTGGTGAAAAATGAATTCACTTAAGTATTTCGTAAGTACCTGCTGTGTGAGTAATCAAATCTAATAAAAGAATAATATGCAAATTAACCGTCACTCTGGGACAAAAATGGCGGTGCCCATAGTGGTGGGGCAGGATGCTGGCGGCGTTTCCCTGGCAACAGGAGCCCAGCAGGCAATCAGACTGCAGGCAGACCCAGCAGGGCCTGCTGGGAGGTCACCATGATGACCCCCCCTGACAAGACAAGCGGGAGCCGCAGGGTGGTGGCTGCGAAGGAGGGGAGCCACCAAGGGGGACCCCTGCAGGTGGCGGCCGGCTGGGGCCGCGGCTGTGGATGAGGGGATGAGGGGTTGCAGAGAGCCAGAGCCATCGGGGAACCCACAGCCACCGCCCCAGCCGGGCTTCAGCCGGGGCAGCGGACAAGGGAGCGAGAGGGTGCGAGCAATTGGGGACCCTGCAGGCGGCACTCAGCAGGGCCTGCTTGCCCATCCCCGTGGTGTGGAGCTGACAGGCCCAGCAGAGAGCAGAGAACCACGTGGAATGGGCCCAAGACATCAGTAGCACATCTCCTGAGGGCTCCCGAATTGGATAGAGTGTAGGTCCAGCTGAGGTACCTCCCCGCCTGCCCTCCCCTTCCCCTCCCCCACCTACCCGTGCACGAATTTCATCCACCAGGCCCCTAGTCCTATCTAATAAAAGAGTAATATGCAAATTGACCATCACAAAATGGCTGCCCCCATGTGGTCAAAGATCGCTGCTCCCATGTGGTTAAAGATGACCACCACAAGACGGCCAGCAAGGGAGGGCAGTTGTGAGGGACCCAGGCCTGCAGGGGATGGCAGTTGGAGGGGACCCAGGTCTGCAGGGGAGGGCAGTAGGGAGGACCCAGGCCTGCAGG